>JANHGN010022831.1:0-41931 GCA_024605025.1 Megaceryle maxima | reverse complement strand
AGAAAAACAAGAAAAACCTAAAAAGAAGAAAAAAAAACAAAAAAAAAAAAAAAAAAAAAAAAAAAAAAAAAAAAAAAAAAAAAAGCCAGTCTGAACCATGTTCCTTGATTTACTCAGAATTGTAAAGTTGACATTTCTTCCGGAGCTACCAGCATTGACAATACTGTTCATAAAAAGGTCTCCTTCCACAGAAATCTTGTCAATTAGATTTTTCAGACAATGTTCAGCCTCAACTGACATTTCTTCCTCCTCCTTGTCTCAAGATAGAAAAATGATCCCGAACTTTCATGTTCTTTTTTGAAAGGGCAGTTCCAGGGGCTGAGTAACAAATTTCATTCTTAAACTACCTGTCGTCATTTCCAACAGCTAGCGAGCAGGAAGTAATTCTAACCAGCCCTCTAATAGGAATGGGCCTTTTTATTTAGGGGGCCGCAAACCAAAGCTTGGCCTGGACCCAGAAGCTTAAAACCAGAATTCCAGGTAAGGCCTCAATTCACTCTGACACTAAGTACTCCAGTCTGAATCTGCTTGCTTCCTCAGCTCACGAAGCTAACATTACTTTGTTCTTAAAAAGCAATCTAACACCTTATAGAACAAGTACACCAAAGAGTTCAGGTTTAGGCTCCCTAGCACAAGAGAGTCATGGACATACTGGACAGAGACCAGCAATGGTCCACAAAGGTAACAAATGGACTGGAGCATCTCTCCTATGAGGAAAGGCTGAGAGAACCAGGATTGTTCAGCATGGAGAAAAAAAGGCTTGGGGGGATCTCATCAATGTATATAAATACCTGAAGAAAAGTCAGCCTCTGCTCAAACACACTGAAGTACAGCAGGTTCCCTCTGAACATTAGGAAACACTTTTTCACTATGAGGTTGCCCAGTGGGATTGTGGAGTCTCCATCCTTGGCAATACTCAAAAGTCATCTGGACACAGCCTTGGACAACCAGGTCTAGGTGGCCCCAGCTTGAGCAGAGTGTTGGACCAAATGACCTCCAGAGGCTCCTTCCAACTTCATCCAGTCTGTGATTGTGTGATCGTGAGAACCACAGCACCCCTTTGCATCACATCCCTTGGAGAGATCTTTCCTGTTGCTTGTGTTTGTTTATTCTGGCTATTCACCAGTAGCCCCAAAGCAACACCTCTACCTTAAAAAGAGCATGAGTCAGAATGGAGTGGTTAGTTTCACTAGTCTGAGGCCCTAGATCCAGACAGTTTTCAACAAAGGCTCTTGATTTTTTCTCTCTCATTCTTCCCTTACTTGAACCGCCTGAGTTCCAAACCAGGCAGCAATTTCTGGACACAGCAGAAGAATGCAGTATCTGGATTCCCCATTCCTCCTCTCATATCTGATCCATTGGACACAGATGAGATGACAACAAACTGTTCTAACAGAAACAGTAATTCATCTTCATGCCAACAAAGAATCTCATCCACCACCTCTGCAGGCAGATCAAGATTTTAATTTCCTTAATGTTTCTGCAGCAAAGCTGCTATTTCTCTCAACTGGCCACAATGGGAGCATAGTGGAAGACAACCTCAGTTACAGATGTTGTATTTCTCTGACCAAACTTTTGTGCTCCAGAGCACATTTCTTCATAAAACTCCCTTCAGAGCTTCTGCTCCACTTTCTGAAGACCTTTAGATATCTAGTAAACTTTTTTTTTCCAAAATGGAGTCCATTGTACCAATTCTGGTCCTTGCTTAGTACAAGAAATCTCATCCGTAATGTTTATTGGGTCAGTTTTAAGGCATCTAAGATTGTTAAATTATTAGGGTTTTTTTCTATTACAGGAAGTCCTTATTTTGAGATAATATATACTCACTTTCATTCTCACAAAAAGAACTTTAAGGACACTTGTATAAAAGTAAAATAAATAAACACAAAGCACAGCTTTCTCATGATGCAATACTTACCATTATTTCATAGATTATTAATAAGATTATAAGAACAGCAGTGCCTCTGGACTAAGACAGAATGTAAGCCTCTCTTTACAAACCTACCTATCCTCTAAATTAAGATCTAAAATGAATTACATGGTCAGAATTATTGGAGTATCTACTTATGTTTAAGGATGTTATTTCAACGTTTCAATGAGAAAGGCATTGTGTAATAACATGGGTTACTTCTGCAACTTTACTCCTTTTCTGCCCTGCATAATTAATACTTTTTCATGTACACAGACAACCTAAGGGGTGTGAGGGAGGAAGAATCTGTCTTCGCACTCTTCAAAATGAATTGTGCCTTCAATATCTAAGTCAAGTGAAGTACTTGAGATTATTCAACCTCAAAATGAAAAACAAACACCAAGGAAGGAAGTTTTATGTTTTAATATTTAGTATTTTTTAAGATTACTGCACTAGTAAGGACATCAGAACTGAAGATGTTAAAACTTTTCTTTATCTCCATAAAGAGCCACTGGCACTAAATCACCTCTAACAGTTAAAGAAATTATTAAATAAAAGCAATACAGGCAATACATTTAGCAGAAGAAAACAGTTTCCTACTATCTGGAAAACTGAACTCCCATTAGTTGCTTCAGTGACTTATCAATAATTTTTTCCTTACTAATTTTAAAGCAAACACACATGAATTTGTCAGAATCTTAAAGTTACCACAAAAATACAAATAACTGGTAAAACTGCCAAATTCACAAATTGTTGAGTTTGCATGTACATGGATTTATCTGATCGCTATCTAAGCTAAGGCACAGACTACTCACATGCAAGTGACCATTCAGTCCAGTAATTATAAATGCTTAAAAGTAACTCAAAACAGAGAAAAAAGGAAAAAAAAAAAAAAAAAGATTAAAGGCCTAGTTTTGAAAATGAGTAATGATAGACTTTTTTGAAACATTTGTGTAGCATCACAATGCAGCGTAACCAAATTACTTTTAAGTTGGATATATGTTATAAAACATTTATGGTTTAAGTTTATTTCAGAAGACCTTCAATATGGGAAAAGAAATCATTGCAGAGTTGTGAAATTGCCACATTTAAATTCAGGTGTAATGAGTTCTACTTCCATTGAGGTAAAAATATGTGATCTTGATTGAGTATTAAAGGGCATGAGTAGGAGGAATAGAGGAAAAATAAGGTATACTGTGATATTCTGTGCTGCATGAGAGCTGCTGCCACCACAGACTGAAAACCTGTTCCAGCATCACCCTCATTTGACATTTGCTGTACTAGAAGCAATTATTTTATATTTAAAATGGAGGAGTAAATGCTTTAATTATCCTTATTCTAGTAAGATAGAAAAATTTCCAGAAAATAATAAGGTGCAGCTAACAGGAACGATTATTAAATGTATTTTTGTCCACACAACCGTCTGGTATTTTTCCCCCCACGTTTCCTTTCTGAACAAGAAGCTTACTGACATTTAAAATTTAAATAAGTTTAACAGTATTTATTCATAGAAACTTTAGTACTATAGTCAAGCCTTTGAATCTTCACAACCACAGAAATGCCTATCACACCCAGTAAGTCTTAGCAGTATCAGACTTGCCAGAAATAACACATAGTTTCTTACTGGGGTTTTGTATACAATCGAAAAGGTTTTTACATGCATTTTGCTGAAATAAAATTAGCAACTTTATTAAAAAGATCTAGCTCCCTGCCAATTTTTATTTCCTTTAGGAAAGGTATTATAAACTAAAATAACTTCTTCAGGGTTGAGTATCAAGTTTTTTTCCCCTCAAGTAAAGTTCAACAGTTCAGAGGCTGGCTGAATAAGCATTACCGTTCGCATTGAGTTCCTCCAACATCAGATGTGTTAGGATGACATTCATTGTCAGACACCATTTTTCCTTTAAAATCTTGAGTGTCAGTTCTCATCTCCCTGCTTTCACTCATCCATTCATAACAATTTGTTTCTTTCAAATTCCTTGCATATACAATTCCACATTCCGGAACAGAAAGCTCAAGTCTTATCCATGTTTCCAGCTTTTTTGTACCCATCAGCTCTAAAAGATTCCAGTCCTCAATCAGCCCTTCAGTATTATGTGCCACTTTTTAATTCATACTTTCCTAAAGCAAGCCATCAACTATCTCCCTCTCTATAAACACTGCAACTGAAATCTCACAGTTAATGAGGTTCAAATACTCCATTCGTCGTATACAGAGAAGCTGCTTCACAGAAAAGCACACAAGCCCTGTATGCACAGGGTATATGAAAGGATATAGGAATCGGAAAGGAAGATATCGAATCAAAATTAATACTACATAATCCTCCCCATATTCTTGGGAAAACACTGTTAAAGACATTGTAATAATACAGCATAGAGTGAACCTATCCATCTTTTTTATGGAGTTCAGATTCACAGAAAGCAGAGATCAGGACTGGAAAGATTAAGTTGACATCATATTAAAATAAAGAATAAGTCTTTTTAAAACAAAAACAAACAAACAAAAACCAAACGTGTGAGTTTGAGATCAAACACTCACTATGAGATCCAAACATTTCCTTTATGATATCCTGATTTTTCTCCACATCTGAAAAGCCAAATTTCTGCAGAGTTTTAGAAATCAAGAGCCGTATCAGGTTACCTGAAGTTTAATATATAGAGCCCAAGACGACTGTATTAAGATGCAACAATTTCAGCCTTCAAATACTCAAACCAATTTTATACATACAAATCAAAAAGAACTGTAAAGAATCTGGGAACCACTCAGATGTCATCCTGTTTTCCTGTATCTCAAGTTTCTTCTGTACAATGTTAACTTTGACATAGGGGAAATAACCTTTGCTGCTTTATTTGGTGTATTTAAACATTTTAATATCTGCTTATTTAAGGGCATTTTATTAACAGCTAGGCAAAAGCAGACCACATCTGGTAAGACAAACATGATCTTAATTGCTTATTATCCATAAGTGTTGGCTTAATTTAATATAGGGCAGAACACATCGTTTCATCACTGAGATAATTTATCACTAACATATCATTGAAGAAGACACCACATACCCCTCCAGCAGTGCTACTGATCTATATACAACATGCTTTGGGTAACTCTTAAAGAGACTGCTTCCAATTACGCATAACACTTCAATTGCATTGAAAACTGCTTTCTGTAAGATTGCTAGTTTAAGAGACAAACTTGGTCATCTCCATAGTCTTCCTCCTCAGAAATAACTGTATTTAGGTAGCTAGAGGCATCACATTGTCACGTGGCTAGTCTAAAGTTAAAACAGTATCAACAATGCACAAGGCCATTCAGCAAGGATGCTATTGTCAAGCAGAAAACAGCAAAAAAAATGAACCCAAATAATCAAGATACAAATTACATGTCTTATACTACAGCTGATTAACAAATGAGAGGTCTTCCGTTCAGCCAACCAAGCTGTACTTGTTGGTTCAGCAAACTAAATGTAACAGAAAGAACATATGAAATGTCAACTGCTGACAAGATAGCTTGCTTCATTCTGTGATGAAAACTAAGTTGGCTAACCCACATCTGCTTAATGTTTTTTTTACTACTCAGCCAAGCTACTTAGTCTGACAGTTGACTGAAAATCTCTGATTTTTAGTTCAATGAAGAGCAATCTAAAAATTCAAGGTATACCATGCTGTCCTACTGCCATGCTGTTTTCAGTTGTCTTTCATCAGTATGATCCTACAAACATTTATAAAGCAGAAAAGACAAGTACTTATTAGAAATATAATCTAATAAGTCTCATTTAAAGATGGTAAATGCCCTTTTTTTTTTTTTTTTTAAGCCTTGCAATACATTGCTCATGATAGAAATGGATGGAACTGTTAAACAGTAGCCACAATAACAAGTTAGAGAATCTGTACAACCTCAGAGGTTAAATTGCAACTCAGAGGTTGGGAGCTCACTTTTAGCTGCTACTGCACATAATGACGGGATGATTTGTGTCACTGCTCAGTACATTCTGCAGCAGAGACGTACACTCAGAAGCAACTCTTGGCTGTACATATCTGGAGAGATCACCCACCAAGAACTGCTAGTTTGAGTTCGTCCTTTCCAGGTTCTACACTGCAAACCTGACCAAAGGAAAACAGCTTCAATATTTTTTCATTATTGGAAAACTTCAGTATCTGTTCATGAGCAAGCAGCAACAGTAAGATCACAAAAGTTACCAATGCTGAATGACGTTTTAAGCAAGATGTTTTGTTGACAACCCAGTTCAAAAAATCCTGGTGGGATGCTCTATCAAAGAGCCTTCAGAGACAGCTTAGGAAGGAAAGTGGGTCTTTTCCTTAAAGCCACACATCATCCAAATAGAGTATCTATCAAATCAGCCTAGGATATTTTTCAGATAATAAAGCCCAGAAAATCCAACAGCTAAGAGGTCAACCTGTCAAACTTATAGAAGTATAGAAGACTTCAAAAAGTCTTTTATAGCAAAAATTAAAAAATACTATCCCACTTAAACTCATCCTATTTTTTTAAAAAAAGGAACAAAAACAAACAAAAAAATCATTCCAAACATCACAATGCTCAACAGAAAGAGTTACAGTACATTCAAAGAAAGAAGAAAAGGTAAAAAGGTAAAGGTAAATCTGGAATCACTAGCTTTTTATTTCATTATTCAAATGTATGTGAGCAGGAACATAGGAGTTCAGTGATAAAATGAACAGCATTTAGGGCAGTAGGAAAGATAACAGCAAAGGGGGCAAAATATGGATAAAACAGGAAGCTGAACTGCAGATGGGGATTTTGCTGCATGCATCAAGCTAACAGAAAAGGATCACAAACCTGACATGAATGTTAAGTCACTATTTTTGATCTCTAAAATAGCGACAGATCTTCACCTGAGTAAGACTGAGCCAGTACACCACTTCGCACCATCACCTCTTTCACCTCCTTAAAATTCTGCAGAATACACTGTTGTGTATTTGGTCAACCTGAATGAATTAAAGAATTGGATAAAAATTTTCCAACTCATCTCAATAACATTAGTCATAAGTAAACAGTGGGGGGGGGGGGAAACACAAACTTCAAAAGGAGGAGGTAAGAAAGGCAGGGTTGCTGATTACTGCAAAAGAAACATTTATGTCATCGAAATACCCAAATCCCTTTCATGCTTCCACAATATGAAAAGTATTTTTAAGTATATGTATCCTTCTTCCACTCTTCCCAGGAAAGACTTAATCCCTGGAGAAGTGTTAACATGTACTGAATGTTCCCTTACATTTCTTTGTGTCAGCGTCTTGTGCAAAGCTGTCAGTATTCAGATGGACCCTCAATGATGCATATTAGGTCTTCTATTATGTATTCTGACACCCACGGTGAAATAAAGAGTAATTTTATTTTAAAGCCAACATTTTATTAAAGAAAGATATTTGGCTTTAAATTACAGCTACTGCATTTATTACTCTTATTTATGACAAGACTGTTCTCACAAGCAGTTTGAAAAATTCAGACACGACCATACACAGCATTAGCAAAAGTGTAAAACAAATGACAGATCATCTTCCAGTGTCTGAAGCCTCGGCACCAAAACTCAATATTTACAGGGTTAAGTGCTTACTAAAATATTCCCCTTAGATGTAACAAAACCACATGGAAAACAAACGCATACCATGAATAAAGCCCCAAGACAGAAGCTCTGAAAAATCTTGAGGAGGCGGTTTAAAATCTTGTCACCTGGGTGCAGACAGGCAAAAAATATCCATATTTCTTTCTCTCTGGGTCGGTCTCAAACGCCTCAGTTCACCTTCTAACACCTTCACATAAATTTACTTTCAGGAGTTTACATTAATGTGCCCAATTATGAACTGACAAGAACTATCCGTGTGCCAGCACAGTAGAGACAGCAGGGACAAATAACATATTAAAACATTCCCGCTACACCTGACAGCGCTTTACGATACACACAACAAAAAACGTCTTTTCGTTGTAGAGCACGGAGACAGTAGCGAGATAAAAAAAACCCCACTTTTGCAGCACTATTTGCACACACACCCCCAACGCGCATCGGTCAAACAGGGCCAAACAGCTGCCCCCGCTCTACAGGTGGAGGAGAAAGGAGGCACACGCAGGCCCCTCCACCTGGCCTGAGGCGGGCTGCAGCGGGAGGCGGCCGCTGCTTCCCGGAGGGCTCCGTTCGCCGAGCAGAAGTTCGCAGCCGGGCGGGCGAGAGCGGCCGTGCCCGCCGGCCGCCGCATCCCATGGCTCCCTCCGCGCGACTGCCAGCGGGAGCGTCACCGCTCCGCCTGCGGCTGCACCCGCACCTCACCCCGCTCACGGCAGCCTCCGGGGGAGGCTAAGAGCCGCAAGCCCGGCACGGGGCCGCGCCGACCTCCTCCCCACCACCGCTGCCTGACAGCCTGGGCGGACCCGGGAGGAATTAAAAAGCCCGTCGGCTTCTCCAGGGCCAACACTTGCCTCGCCCCCCCCCAACGCCCTGTGCAGCCCCGAGAGGCCCCGGCGGAGGCTCGCCCGGGCCCCTCAGGGGCGACCCCCGCACTCACCAAGAGGACGGAGCCGCGCACCACCTCGGAGACGCTCTGCCGCAGCTCGGCCGCCGTGCCGGGCTTGCTCAGCGCCCGCGTGAACTTCCGAGTCTCCGGTGCCACCAGTGCCATGGCTGCCGCCGCGCTGCTCCGGCCCGGGCCGCCCGCTGCCCTCCCTCACGGCCCGGCCGCCGGGCGGCCCCTCACGCGGCGGCAGCTGGGGGCGGGCGGCGGCCGTCAGGAGGCGGGCCGGGCGCAAGCCCCGCCGGCGAATGCCGCAGGCGGCGCCGTTCCTGGCAGGTAGATCCACCCCGCGGAGCCGGCGCGCGCCGCGTCCCCACCCCCAAACACACCAGCGCGCCGCGTCCCCACCCCCAAACACACCAGCGCGCCGCCGGGCGGGGAAAGCTGGGCGCCGCCGCGCAGACCGATTGGGCGCGGCGGCGAGCGGGGTGAAGGGGCGGGGCCGCGCGCGTGGCACGCCGAAGTCCCGCCCCCACCTGTTCTCGCGGCGCCTTCCTGATTGGGCGCCCGCTTTACCTGCCCGGCTGCTGCTCCCCACCCTCATTGGCTTAGAGCGGACCCGAGATCGAGGTGAGGGGCGGGGTCGGCTGGAGCCGGAAGTTCCCGCCCTTGCCGGGTAGGCCCCGCCCTTTGCGGGGCCGGTTTGTGGTGAACGGCGCCGGGCCCTGGGGTTGGGGTCTGCTGCTCATCCCTGGTTCCCCGGGGTGTGGCGGTGAACGCGGCCATGTTCGGCCCTGAGCGACTGAGCGAAGCGCGGCTGGAGCGGCGGTGGTCGCCGTCGTCGTCTCCGCCTCCGGTGGGCCGGAGGTGAACCGCCGCAAGCTGCGTGGGCTGCAGTGCAGCGGCCGGGCCCTCCCTGCCTGGGCTCCGCAGCTATGCCTCTATCTGTAGCTGTATCTGCGCGTACCTACGTACGCGGTGTGGCGAGAAAGTAAAAATGCTGGGAAGTTGGTGCTGAAGCTGCGACAGCCACAGCTCGGAACGAGCGCGTTCGTTGTCGGTAGCGCTGCTCATGCATCTAAACGAAGAGATTCCTGAGATTTTTTGGGGGTCTGGTTGGTTGGGGTGTTTCGGGGGGTGTTTTTTGTTGGTTTTTTTTTTTTAGTTTTGAGATTTTTCTTTTGTAGGATTTTCCTCTCCCAAATAGTTTCTGTTTGTAGGTGAAATTGGACACGCGTGCGCGATTGCATACAAGCGCACGGCCATGGCTTTTTGAATTGTGAATTCCCTCCGAGTGACTAGTTAGCAGTACTGTTAGAAGGCGTGCAGGCATTAGACACCTTAGGACTATATGTAAATGCTTGGAGCACTTGAGAGCATTGGGGCTTGTACACCTTTATCTTTTCATATAAACTACAGAACTCTTCTGCACTGAATACACAGCTTACCGCGGATGGAGGGAGCAACTGAGTGCTGTGGACAAGGTTGTGGGGGGCTTTCAGGTCAGGAAAAAAAATAAATCACAAAATGTAATCAGAGGCTACGTACTAGGGGAATGCCTGCCAGGGAAGCCTACTTTTCTGGATGCTTCGTGGATACATCTGTAACTAATAAGATTCCAAATAACTAAGGAAATTCTTTCAGAAAGTCAGAGGATAAAAAGTCCAAATACACAAATGTGTAGCTTACACAGAGGGAGATGTTTGGGTTTTTTTGTCAGTGAAGGATCCTTTTGCAGATGCTTTGCAGACTCCTATCTAAGGCTCATCTATTCACATGCATGAGCTATGGTTTTTTTAGTAGGATGTCTGTCACAACTTGAGTATTTGTAGTAGTTGATACCTTCCATGAGAAAGACACAATGCACAGGGACAGACACTCTTCAGGCTCATTAAAGATAACTAGAGTTCCCGATCTGACAAATCCAAGACCTGGTGTGTTTATGAGTTAATGTTAAATCAAGAAAATTAGTACTGAGACGGATAATCTGAATACAGAACTGGATGAGCAGCTATGTAAACATTTAGCTAAAGTTAACTAGAATGAGCCATATGAGGATCATTATTTTTTTATCTCAATCTGTAGGACGTCTAGACCTCAAACCTCCACAAGTAAACATGCCCTAGGTTTTGTATAAATAATAGATAAACATTTTCTAAAATAAAATCCTATGTTATTTTCAGAGCACTCAGGTGCTTTGAATTTTGGCAACTCTGACCAAAATATCAGTTAATCTATTGATTTTTATGGTTGCTTACACGTGAAATGGCATAATTTAACTGTATTTTCTACATATAAACATTTCCCATATATTTCCCAGCTTTTCTGGGACAGTGTTCCAAGTCTGAAGAAAAGTCAAATGATACCTGTATAGACAGAGATATGTAGGAGAAGTACATCAAATAGGTAAATGATAGTTTATTTAGGAAGACTGCGCGGAATACCCAAAAGATGACATTGCCACAATCCTCAGTTTCTTTTCGCCTAAACATATTCAGTTAAAGAAAGAAAATGAAAGCATCTGTTAATATGTGTACAAAACATACAAAACAAAAGGAAAAATATGGAAGCAGATAAGCAAAAATGGCAGGTTAGTGGTTATGAAACAATGAGAATTATTAATAGTAGCTAAAAACATGAATTAAAATCTTGGCCTAAAGGACAAGGGGGATACCTTTTTTAAATGTCAGGAAAAAAAATCATGAGAGTGGCAGGTTTTCTGTGCTACTTTGAAATACACAATTTTCAGTAACAATGTTGTTGTACAAAAGCATCTCTTTATTTAATAGAAACATGGATAATGCAGTAATACTGTACAGATATAATTGCAAATGTTTTATTCAGTCATTACTTACTGAGGATGCTAAATAGCAGCAGGTAAAGGTAAAAACACTTAAACTTTCAGGACCAACTGAGTCACATCCCAGAATTTTATGGGATTCTGAATCATTCATGGTGATAATTACCCTGTCTATGTTCCAGAAATGAAAGAGGGAAACTGATTTGGTGCCCATTAGAAATGTAAAGCAAAAGGTTATTTGAGCTAATATAACATAATGAGAACCTTTGGCAAAATCATGAAAGTCAAACCGAAGAATCACCTGTAGGAATTAAAGAATTACTGAGTTTCAAGTATCAGCAGGATATGCTGGAATTTAGGCCTGTTGTTTGATGGCATCAGTATTTCACCTGGCAAAGGTAACTATAGTTTTCAACTTCTATAAAGACATTGTGCCATATTCTATTTAGTGTGAATTTTCTCATTAAAATGTCTCTATACAAAACTTGCAACATATATTTATAGAAACAAAAAAAAAATTGCCCAGCAGATCTGAAAAATAATTATATATTGAAAGTCATCATTGAATGGGGACCTGTTCAGCAAAGTACAACAAATATTAGATTTTCTCCCAATTCTACTTATAAATTTTATTAACTTATGTAAAGAAAACATAAAATAATCACTAATAACATAGATGCAGCCAAAAATATTTATAGGGAGATGTTACTTGTGAAGCAGAGCCTGCATTTTTTGCAGAGCACCTAGAATAGGACTTACTGAAAGTTTATTTGAATACAGATGAGAGGAAAGGTGTTTAAGTACAAAGAATATTTTGAAGTCAAGTTACAGAGGTATTATAATATGGTTATGAACAACTCTCAGATTCATGCTTATGGTACAAATTTGGGATGTAAAAGCAGAATAATATTAAGAAATAATAATATTGTTATATGTGGCATTCATCAAACTATGACTGAAATAGTGGTGTTGCATTTTAACACAAATAATTGACAAACTGGAAAAGCCAGGAAAATCTGCCTTGCATTGAGAGACAGAAGCAGCATCTGTTTAGCTTATACAAAAGCTTGATCATAACGTACTAGGATTTGCACAAGAAGAAAAATACTAAGAGTCTCTTTAATCTGTTGGGTAAAATGACAGTGAGAACCAGGAAATTACACTAATTTAGAATAAGCACAAGATCCTTTTAGTCACCAGAGGAGTTCTTTGGTATAATATCCTTAAGGACCCCCTAAACTTATCTCCCAAATTCTAAATGAAGAACCAATATATTTTCAAAATCTTGAGCTCTAAGTCATTCCTGAAATTATGGACTCAACACAAAGTTCACATTATAAAATTTCTTGGCTTATGTTGCTATGGAGGTCAAGCTAGGTGATCAAAATAACCTTTCTGGCCTGCAAATCCATTCAGTTAGGAAAAGAGCTGACAAGCTAATGGCCACCAAATCATAACAAATCCTGTGGTCGGAATAAGTGCTAAAAGAATAGAGGAAGTAAAGGAGTGCTCACCAAACATTAGACATGGAGACAGTCTGGAGGTTTTAGATATAATAAACAGCTTTGAAATGGATCATAAAATCCAGAGAAGATGCATTCGGTTTTTTTGTTCTTTGTTGTTGTTGTTGGGGTTTTTTTGCGCTCTAAGGCAGAAGCATAAAAAGCTACATTTTTGTATCATTTTATCAGTATTTTAATTTAAAATGAGCTACTAGTTCCGTATACTTGTAAAAATTAAAGTAAAACAATACTACTGATGGATGACTTTTCTATCTCCGCACACAGTAAGCGATTCAGTGATGTGCTGGAGTAGGTTCATTTGAGCTCCTTTTTAAAATTCTCCCCGTGCCTGATAGGAATAATGGAGTAGTTTTTCTGCATCTGGCTAAGAAGGACTTTTTTCCCAGATACAGCTCATCCAACCTTCAAACTACTACGCAAGCAGCTCACAGAGATATTTCTGAATAGCAGCTTTAGGTTGTTGGGTTCATTTTTCTTCCCCAGTGGAATATATCAGTGTGCCAAAGTTTATGTACAGAAATGTACAAGCATTTACAAATTAATTTGATTGTACAACACTGCTATACCCCATGAACTCCATATGCATTTTTAAGATAATTTTTTTTTTTTTAAATCAGTGTCCCCAGGTCTACAAAGTCTTTTATTCATCTTAAATTCAAATACCTGAAACCAGCTATTTAGTGTAAGATAAAGGAAATCTGTATTTCCAGTGAGCAAATACACCATAAATTACTTTGCTGTTGTTTCTTTTGATTATATTAGTAAGAAAGCATGCACATTTGTATGTGTCTCTCTGTTACACATAAATAGGAATGCAAAAAATATTCTGTTTTATTCCTTACCTGGAAATCTGGGTATATCATGTGGTGAAGGGCAGGAGGATTTAGTGGAAGTTTCTTGGTAGCTTCCAGCACATTCATAAAACTACACGTTACTTGCTTTGCAGAATGATGTAATCAGTTTCACTGTAACTCTGTGGTTTAGGCTTAATTATTTCAACCCTGCCAATAGAAACTTGAGGAAGGACCAAGTAAATGCTCTGTGATCTTTCTACCCATTCAAGTGCAATTCTAAAAGATCATTTTTCCAATTATATTTCAGTGGAGGTATTTCAGGATTAATACAAGAACCTAAATCTTTCTCTGCACTGATGCATGGCACAAACATAGCTTCTTTTTTTCATAAAAGCAAGAGGTGGTGTTACTTCTCATCCCTTGGCCAAACTCCAACTGGGGTAACTATAGTCCCTTGTAAATAAATTCCTATGCAGGTTCGGGAGGATACAGAATAATTCACTTCATACGTTTTCCACTGACTCATAAGACAATTATGACACTTCATTCAGTTTATCGGGTGAGTAATCAATTTAATTCAGACTTCTGGGTTAATATTTCTTCTCCAGTGGTAGTTGTAAGAACTTTCCTGTGAGTATTAGTAACATCTTTTGCAGAGTTAGTCATGTAATGTGAACAGAATTCCACAGTTTTCTTCTATTTTCAATGGAGTACAACAAATGTGTGGTTTAAAACCTAATAGGAAATTGATGCAGAACTTCTGAGCGGCTACACTGATTTGGTTTTAGATGATTTAAGGTTTGTCTAAATTAAGTTTAGATAGTTTGTGTTAAACTGAGATAATGAAGGCTACATTTAACGAAAGTAACAAATGATACATTAGGTTTTGTACCAATTATCTCAGACTTTTTAATTATTTAGAATTTAACTTCTACAATTTAAAATGTTTATTTACTTTCACAGCTTTCACTGAACTGCTGTTTAGGGTTGCTCTGTACTTTTGAAGAGATGCCTCATGTCATGTCATGACCACCAGCAGCTGCATAAGTGCATACCATGGGACACATTTTTTATATGATTAGCCTAAGGGTTGCTGTAGCCTTTAGAAGAGGATTTTTCTGCTCAGTAGTTATGGAGATTTCCAGCTAAGCCAGACCATATGCTGATTCCCGGATTTCTTATCTGTAATCAGTCTTTCTTGATGTTGTCAAAGATGTTTCCATTAAAAGTGCAGAATGATCCGGTGTTAAGAGTACCATATTTATCATTATGAGACTACATCCCTTGCTATAGAAACCAGTGACATATTTCTTGCAGTGTTAATATTTGTGACTCCCCACCCACTTTAAACTAAGAGCAGCATGGAGAAGATGGCCGATAACCTCCTAACACATAAAAGTACTGACAAGGTCTCCTGCAGACACTGTAATTCAAAGTAGTCTTTATGACAGCAAATCCTCCATTGTTGACTTGCTTGCTTAGTCTCTTAATTTGGCATAGCTCACATTTCTTTCATTCTGAGAAGGTAACTTCTTCATAAAGAATTTGGCTAAGTGTTCCTTATTTTGAGGGCAGTTTAGATACAGTTCCAAGACACGAGCTGAGAAGTAAGAAATGGGATGTGAGCTGTATTCAGCAAAGCGATCAAGTGGTGACTGTTTACACTGTATGTGAGTCCAAAAGCTCATAGTTCTTATCTCCATGGCAAAGTAACTGATGCAGCAGAGATCTTTGCTGGCACCAGGGAACAGTTTTCACCATATGGTGTTCAAAAGAAAAGGAAAACGGATGTTTTTTTATAGTGCGTGCTTGTCCAGTATCCATTACAGTAGTGTATTTAGGAGCCTGTTTCTCCAGTATGAATATATACTCCAAAATACTAGACTTTGGCCCTATGCTTTCTTCCTTGCTGGTTCACCTGGCTGTCATTCATAATAATTAGAGGAGTTATACTGTCACAAATACATGCTCTATACTGTCATAAAATAACCTATACCATGTTTTATAGATACTTCTATTTTATACAATATGCAGCTATTAAAAATAACTGCATAATTGCTATTTTTTACTGGCTGAAGGTTTGGCAGATTTTGAAACTGCTTGCTATCCTGTGGTTGACTTACTTAAAGTAAATCAGTGAAAGCTGGTTTAAAGCTTCTGAAAGCTATTTTTAAATAGCTGCAGGGCAATCTTAAAACAAAATGAAACAAAACAAAAACCCAAGCAAAACAAAACCAAAACAAACAAAAAGAATGCATATCAAAAACAAACAAACAAACTTATTTAAAAGGTTTGAAAGTTTCCTGTCCCTTTATATTTTTTGCATATTTGTAGCCTATGATGGTAAACCACAACAATAAGCTGTATTCACATGGGTAACCACAATGAAACTACTAGGAATAATCACATGAGGAACAGCTGCAGGAGTGGATTTGTGGATGTGGTGCAAAAATGGAAAATTGTGACACAGAATGCTGAAATTGTCCATGACTACTACAGAAGGGAAAAAGGCAGACATCTTTCCAAGAAATAAAGATAAATACTTCATAATCAATCCTGGACTATGCAATAGACTTGGGAATTTATAACCTGGTGCAATACTACCTAAAAAACAACATCTCCTAATCAAAATAATTATTCAAATGATTGCTTGAAACCTTTCAAATGTGACCAGTGACCAATGTGACTTAGTATAAAACTCAGATTTCTTAGAAGGGCAGTTGGAATTTGCTTAGCTGTTAAGCACAATGGTCTTGGAGGAGGATCCCCATGCATGAATCAATACAGATCAGCTCAAGATGCCTACTATCTCCTATTTTCCTATGAAACATGATGAATGGAAGCTCATGGGCATTTCCCAGCCTTCCTTTGCAAGGACAAAGGAAAAAGGTCATTTGGGGTTTGATTTCCTAGGTTTTCCCGATGGGCTGTTTCTTATCTGTTTATGTTATTTCCAAAATATTACACAAATGGAAAATAAATTTCCATTCAGAGTGGGTCTTGCTTACAGAGGTTTTATTTGATTACTCTTTGTTTTTACTCTTCTGTCTTCCATAAACTACCAAACAGTCCTTACATTTGATTTTAATTGCATGTGTGAACAAAATAAATTATCAACTAAATAATCAGGTTATTGTCTATTTGCAAGCTACTGCTTCTTTGTTCTGTGTAGTATTACCTGTAGCAACCATAACATCAAAGAGACTTCCACAAGCTTATTAAGCAATGTGAGTAGCGTGTTTTTTCTCATGGAAAAAAGTTTGTCTACTGGAATGTTTTGAATGTTTTTTAATAATACATATTCCATCCAGTCATATGTCCACATGTTATCTTCTTTTTTCTGTTAGACATACAAAATTCACTGAAAGAAGCCTTCAAAGCCTGTGGTGTAGAGTGGGGAAGTAACTGCAGATCATCTCTGAAAGACTCTGTCTCCTCCACTGGAAGTTTTATGTAGAAAAGTCTCACGTGTCAGAAGATGAAGTAGCCAAACATAGATTTATTTTGGAGCCATATCATCCTTAGGTTCTCTCCTAAACACTCCACAGCTGCCCTCTGATAAATCCTCCAGGACCTAACATGGCTTATACTCCAAATATAAAAGCAGCTGTAAGGAGACATGGGGCTGCAGATTTGCTGGCACATTCCAGTGGCTGCAGCAGTGACAATTTGTCTGTAAATCTCACATTTGCTATTTAAACAAAGATATAAACATGTTATTTTTATATTTTACATTTATATTAAGTAAGCAAACATAAAGCCTCATGTGTCATTTCTTCGGACATAAATTTTGTTTCCGTTTCTCAGCATGGTTGCCCAGTCTCTCAGCTCTGTGTTCATGTAACAGACGGATAGGATCAAACAAACTGTCCTCTGTCCCTGTGGCTCACTCAGCCAGCATTCCAGACCAGTCCTTTCTCACTTTCTCAGGGTCATCTCCTTGCATCTTAATTTAAGAAAACAGGGGTCATCTGAGTCTGCGGAGCACAGATCTGTTTGGGATACTGTCTGTCTTGCAGTATCATCCCTAGACTCATCATTTGCTGAGCCTTATTAGATCACGTTTCTATGTCTGTCTTCAGATTTTCTATTATGCTCTAGTTATCTTCACTCACGGTTTCTCATTGTCTAAATTATTAAGAAAAATCCCCAGGTCTTTCTTCCAACTGAATCCACCCATTACCTTCTTTCCTTCTCTTCCTTTAATTTGTGAAATCTGCTTCAGTTTTGTTCCTTAGAGCAAACACTGCTATTATTGTTCTTACCACAGACTTTCCTGCTTACATTCTTTGGATTACTGACCATGTAATTAGGAAGCCTGGAAAGGAATACAAAAATGTTTTTAACCTGTTCTAAGTATTTAATGTATCCCTAATAAATTTAAATGAGAGTATCCCATAACCTGGAATGGTTGTTAGAAAATGCTGCTCTAAGTAGATAATAAAGTATCTAAGTAGATAATAAAGTAAAAGAACCAGGCCAAAGAAGAAATAATTAGAAGTTAAACTAAGAAAGAAAAAAAGTCACAAAAATACCAAACAATGTAGAAAAGAAAACAAACAAACAAACAAAAACCAACAACAAAACAAACAAACCCAAAACAATTTAAGCTAGCCCATTAAGACTAAGCATGAGAGGAATGGTGTAAAGGAAATTCTGACTTCCAGTTAACAATTCTGCTGCTGCAGTTTTCACTTCTTGTAATTGTAACCTAAGAGTTTCCTGGAAGCTGCTAGCACGGAAACGTATTCAGCCTACAGGCAAGTTTTACAAGCCAAACATTTTACTTACTGTTAAAATGAACTTGAAATCTGAATTCAGTCCATTTTTTAAAGTGTATGATGCTGAATATTATAAAGCTGCATTGAACCAAGGTAAGTGATTATAGTACCTATAACTATGAGCTTAAAAAAGCAAATTCATCAAACAGTAAAAAAATTATTTTGAGATCAGTCCTGTGAAAAACTAGCCTGTGTCATCTTTCCTTCAAAAATTAACTCTTCCCTTATCCACAAGTCTATATTGGTTTAGACTGAGAAGAGTGAGTAACTGATTTAAAGAGTAGTGTAAGTGGGTGTCCTAGAAGACTCTGAACTGTTTTCACAGAAGTGGGTAACAAAGTCCCTTATAACTGTATTTTTTACTATCATATGGCTATTTTTTGTATGGCAAAGAGTTGGCAGAATGGCCCCATCACATCCCATCAGAATACCCTGAGACAGCAGCATCATTTTGGCTATGGCAACATCCGGGAGGTGTACACTAGAGGAGGTATCAGGTTGTTTGGGTTTAGACCAAGTTGTTTGGGTTTGCACTATACAATCAAAATGAATTGTAAAATCACAGGATTGCTCTTCTGGACAACACAGTTGTGTCAATGAGGTCAGCATAGTGAACGTAACCTGTGCCCCATAAAAGACAAAGATGGAGTTGCAATCTGAACTCTTCTTAAGTAGCAACCTTCGGCCCTTCAAAATGTGTTTGACTGTACCTTTCATTTGGAGATGCAGAATGGAATACATCTTCTGTTTTATGCTCAGAAATACACATGAACAAAATACCTTCAGTATGGGAAGGTGAGGGAGTCCTTAGATCAGGTGTCTGTGTTTCTTACACTTTTAAAAAGGAGGAAGAAAAAAAGGAAGGAAAATCACCCATGGTAGTATTTGCATTAATAGAATTCTGTGGATTCTTAGCAGATTTTTTACAGTTTAGTAACATTGGGCTCTGATATATATTACTTGTATTTCGATTATTCAACTGGTAAAATGAAACAGGAGTTTATATAACAGAGTTCGTTGCCAATAAGTGTCAAAGAATGACTTATCTCTATTCATAACTAGTTCTGGTTCTAATAAATATATAAAAACCTGAGAGCAATTTAAACTTACAGTTTTGAACATAACATGTAAAAATAAACTCCTGTAAGTTATTAAATATAAATCAAATGTCATATAATATTCAGAGAAGTCTAGAAAAATCAGTGATATGATTACTACTGAAGTCTACCTTAGAAGTGTTGCCAGCTCTACTGACCCCAAGAAGCATCTTGCTCTCTGACAAGTCCCCTTGAAATGAAAATATCTGCTAGAAAATATGGTAAGAATCCTAAAAAATGCAAAATTAGGGTATTAGAATTGCTAGCAGAATCAAAGATAACAATAATATATCTGCAAATTCAAAACTAATTAGCCATTCAAGCGCTATCTTACCTACAGATGATATGCTGTAGGTATTGGTCATCTATAAATACACAAAGATAGGAAAAATACATGTTTTATTTAATTGTTCTAGATATCAAAAGCCCTATGGTTTTGTAAAAAGAACTGTTTACCATAAACAATGGATGCTGACACAAAATTTCAAAGAACATCTGCTGTGATAAGAATGACCACTACTGGTACTAGAAAACTGTACAAGTGCAAGCTGGTTTAGAAGTCCAGTTAACTATATGCTTAATTCTGTAAAGATAATTTCTTTCAGACTGACTAAGTCTTTGCTTATACCTCTAAATCTAGTTATAATGATGATTTTCTAACCTTGCCCTTCTCAATAACATTCTTCCTTTCAAAAGTCTACATCACCTGTGCTGTACTTTTCACTCCTTATTGATTCAGCTGCTCTTAGGGTTGCCATAAGGGTGGCAGTTCAATTACTTATTTCTGCCTATCATTTCCTTTTCTCCTTAAAGCTGAATATGCAGCTTTGAGAAGGGCCTTTTGCAGCATACTCTATGTAAGATGGTACTCAGAGGTATGAATGAGATAGCTGACAATGGTGATAGTCCTTGTGAAATCTTTGCATCGATGCTTGAAAGGTTGCAGCAGTTTCCTATTTGTCAGTATTTGTATACCAGCATGTTGCAATTGGATCTTTAAAGTGCTGTGTGGTCTGGATCCTATCTACAATGCCACTTCCGTCCCAATGACAGCTGAGATAATCACATCTGCTTTGGTTTGCAGCTCAGATACTAGCAGGTGACTAATATAGTAAAAAGAAAAAAAGTAAAAAAAAAAAAAACAAACAAGAAAGCTCTCCTCTGGGCTGGTGCCAGGTCCTTGACTCTATCAGCAATTGATACAACAGAGTCCAAGGACATGTCACAGAAATTAAAATACTTGTGCTTTAAAATGTTTGCTATCATACTTGTGATAGTATGAATTTAGAAGTAGACTCAAACCAGGACAGACAAGGCTTCATGGGACAAACAGTTCTGTTTCAGGCAATGCTAGGGCAGAACCCAAGGATGACCACATCCACATCCAGATGTGGTAGGGGGAAAAAAAAAAAAAAAAAAAGTTATTTCATTTGGATTTTTTTGCAGTAACTGTGGGTCTTTGAAAAAATCTCCACACAGATTCCATTCTCGGGGTGCACACAAACTCACCCGTGGTGTTAGCTGAGGCTTGCGCTCCCACCCTGACCAATATGAGTATGTAGGGCAGCCTGAATCATCATTTGGCTCCCCTCATAGTGAAGTATCCCATAGTTGCAGGAATCTGTGGCGCTGTGAAAAAAATGGCAATTATCAACTTTGTGTGGGTGTCTGTTCTCAAAACATTACCTTTTTTCTACTTTCTAACTACTTTTTACTCAATTAAGAAGAAACATTTCTGTTAATGTTCTGTTCCTGGTAGTAACACACAGTTAGGTAGTGTCTTGACACTGAGTAACATAGCCTACATAATGACTCAAAGATGTTCCCAAAGCAGCAATGGCTTCTAATCTGAGAGGCTTTGCTAAGGAGTAATGCCTGGTAAGTGGGTGTCCAAAGTCCTCCTACCTGCTTGCAAATGCAGGCTGGTGGCAGAGCTTGGATGGGCACGTGGAACTCTGCCCACACTCTGGAAGGATGAGCTGAGGCTTGGCCATAAAATGCATCAGCTTGGTATGAGGTTTTCGTGGATAAGCTCTTAAAGTTTCCCCTTATTTTCTTCTGGGAATACTACTGACATATCCTTGAATTGTTTTTGGTTTTTTTTTTCCATCTCAACTGAAAACCCTTACAGCCTGTATTTGAAGTCTTATTTTTCTGAGGTGAGGCAAAGTTGAGGAAAGTAGGTCAAGATGTGGAAGGGAGTGATTTTCATGGAACTTCAAGACAGCTGGAAATGGGGATAAGCAGGACTGACTGAAGTATTGCCTGGTGAGGCTGCATCTGGAATATTATGTCCAGGTCTGGAACCCTTAGTTCAAGAAGGACAGGGAACTGCTTGAGAGAGTCCAGCACAGAGCCACAAAGATGATTAAGGGAGTGGAACATCTGCCCTATGAGGAAAGATTGAGAGAGCTGGGTCTCTTAGCTTGGAGGAGACTGAGGGGTGACCTCGTTAATGTTTATAAATATGTAAAGGGTGAGTGTCAGGAGGATGGAGCCAGGCTCTTCTCAGTGACATCCAATGATAGAACAAGGGGGCAGTGGTGCAAGCTGGAATATAGAAGGTTCCATGTAAACATAAAGAGAAACTTTTTCATGGTGCAGGTGACAGAACACTGGAACAGGCTGCCCAGGGAGGTTGCAGAGTCTCTGAAGACATTCAAAACCCACCTAGACACGCTCCTGTGTGACCTGCTCTAGGTGATCCTGCTCTGTCAGGGGAGCTGAACAAGATGATCTTTCAAGGTCCCTTCCAACCCCAACATGCTATGATTCTGTGATAAAGATTTTGGAGACTCATGGCAGCGTAGTCAAGGCCTCTACTCTGCCTTGTAGCATACATGGATTATTTACACAGCATGTGTGAAGACCGGGTCTGGTCATCCTGGCCATTCTGTGTGGCTACAGCACATCTAACTGCAGTGCCTGCACAGGTCAGGTACACAATGCACACACATAGGCTCAGCTGCATGCACTGGTGGAGATACAGCTTGTGTACACTTTAGCCATTTAAGCGCATAAGCTGGTTACTGATGGTCCCAAAGAGTGGCCAGCTGCTATGAAAATACAGGAAAAGCCACATCTTGCAGAGAGCAATGCCAGAGGTCCTGTAAAGGCTGCAGCAAGCCTAGCCCTGGCTGGTTAGTCTCACACTGAGAGCTTGGGCCTGCCACTGTCTCTATAGCCTCAAACCTTGACAAAGACACCTTCCTCATGGAAGTTTTTAATGCATTTCCCTCTTGCTAGTTTTACCTGTAGTTTTACCACTTTTTAATTCAGTCTCTAGATGCCTTTTCTCTCACCACCCCCAGCTCTGCAGATGCTTGCAAAGCCACCCACAGCAGGTAGTATTAAATACTTCTCTTCAGGAATCCAGTCTTAGTAAGGTGACTGAACATTTCCCTTCAACTGGCTTGGCTCCCAGTTCACCTGGAGATAGAGCAAACAGCAAAAATTATAAGACACACTGTTAGACTCCTGCCTAAAGCCTCCCAGTGTTTGCAGTCCTTGTTGCACAGATAGGGAATTCAGATTCCCTACAGCCATCCCACAGTCCTGCCTCAGCCTCTGCCAGATCAGTCTCCTTAAGGGAGTGCACCCCTGTTACTGATGATCAGATAGCTACAGTGAGAACGGATTTTTTTTCTCTTGCCAGCCTTTTACTGCTGTAGATTTTCCCAAGCACCAGTGGCCTTTGGCATCACGTTGCCATGCGCACCTGAGCGCAAATACCCCGTCTGTTCTCCAAACAATGCTTCCTTCTTCCCTTCCTTGCTTTGCTCACTCAGTCTTTCCCCTGGCACGCTGTGCAGTCAATGCTTGTACAAAGAATTCCTCTGAACTGGTGGGGTTGCTGTCATCTCTCCGAGCTTGCTGTGAGCAACCTGCTACTGCTGGCAAGCTCTTGCAGTGTGATGTAATCCTGTGCAGATCTTACACCACCATCCTGATGCCAAACATTGTTTTGGCTCATGTTGTTTGTTACAATGTGTATAGCTCCTAATTTTCTTATTTATTTTTCCAAAGGATTTGAAATTTAATCCATGCTTGTCTTTCTGCTTCTGGGCTTTTCTGTTGGCGTGCTCTGAAATCTCTGTGTTGGCATCTGAGCAAGGCTATTGTCCTTCCTCTTGTACGTTCCAGCTGGGCTAGGTAACTTCCTCTGTTTCACAAATTCTAGTTGTTTTGTTAACATTTAACCCATTCCAGCTTTCTAATCATACATTCCTGATCCAAATAGTGCTGCTTTATCTGAGGCAACTATTCACGACAGTCAGCCCTAGATCAGTCAACTTTATCCAGCATTTCACCCTCTTTACCTACCTTCTGATGAGCACAGCTTTCTTATATGCGTCAATTCACTCTTACATTTTCACACTTTGTAATACTCTTTCATGATTCATCTGCCTGGTTTCATGGAATAGTATCAAAAGCATTAAGTGCTTCATCTGCTTGCCAAAAACAAAACTAGGACCTGGCTGATTTCCATTCTGCTACAGCTGTAGTATTGTTATAGTCCAAGTACCCAGGCAAAATAAATTTTGTCACAAAAAAGGCAAAGTATTTTTCATTACTGTAACTTTCTATTGGCACCACTTTGATTTCTCCTCCCAGATGAAGGTCAAAAACATCCCCACTTATCCTCTACATTTTCTGACATTTTCATCACTAGTGGACAAACATGCAGCTCCGCTATCCCACTCTTAGTTTCTTTTTTTCACAATGGTGTTTGTTTGCTCAGCAATGGCTCAGAACAGAAAAGTATTAGAGTTCAACCTATTTATCTCTCAGCCTTGTTAAGGTGCAGTTATTCACTCCAACAGGAAATTCAAGACTTCTTTGTGAATGGGTTAAACCAGGACAATATTACAGAGAGAAGCCACAGTACTATGGTCTAGCATGTATGTGAGGTGACCTGGCCTAAATTAATTAAATTCATTGAGTGGAGGTTAGAATATTCCTTGAATTAAATACACTGAAAAGAGAAAAGAACTATGGACTGTGCTAGAAGGAACGTGAAAAGAGTTTGCTCCTTTTCCTGTGCCCTAAAAGCCAGTGCACCAGTAGCAATAGCCTGGAAGGAACTTGTGCAGGAATCCTCTCACCAGACCCATGCTAAACCCTAAGCCATTAGAAAGGTGCTTTGTTCTGACTCAAGGTGAGTAAATAACTTCAAATGTACAGCTTATACATTACTAAATGAGACAATATAAACAAGCCGGTATTACAATTGGGCAGTCTCTGTAACACGGGAAAACACAGATATTCCAGCTCTGTTTGTAAGACACCTCATACACAGTGGGGTCTGCATATTGAGGAACACCGTGGAGATGACTGGAATCTTCCCTGTCCATCTAGATCCATCTGGATCTGGATCAGCAGAGCTCACTGAAGCAGATGTGTGCATTTCATGATTTTACATATGCCCTCTGTCTGCAAGGTTACAGTGTTGACTCAACCTCCAGTTTACTTCCTCTCGGATTTCCCCATCTTCAGACTTTTTTTCCTCTGTCTATTGTAGGAATGAGATGTTACAAAACAGGAGTTGAGACCCTTTTATAAACATTGCTTTTGAATAAATTCTGAATTAACATGGAGTTATAACATCTGATTAATTGGTTATTAGTTGTCAATAACAATAACTGAGACTTTTTTTTTTTTTTTGACGATTGACACTCCTTTCTTTTTCCTGGCTGAATGAGACACAAAATATTGATACTGTGCTACTGGTGGCCCTTTAGCAGGACTCTTTTCAGGATCATGCACCTTACTGTGATAATTCCCTTCCAGCAATCTGCTTTGTAATACATTACTTCAAAGGAAAAAAAAAATCAGGTTTGTTTAATTTTAAAGGAGCAACCACTGAGAAGTGATGAGTCTTCATTTCCTCATTTCTGAACAGAATATGGAGAATGGTGCAAGAAAATTTTGATCTTGGACAGTATCTGTTCCATGTAATATTCACAAGTACCTAAACCACACTTTAAGTCTTTCAGGTGCTTTGTCTGTTCTATTAATAAATCCTTGTGTGACTCTCATTGAGTGACTACCGTTTGGGGAAGGAGAGGCAGGGCAACTTGCCTACGGCAGCATGAGTCTTAGGTGGAATGAGGATTATGACACAGGATTTCCTGCCTCATGAATCTCTTCTGGTTCTTCTAGATCAGGCTCCATCACAAAGCAAGTAATTGCACGTATCAGTCACTCCTTTTATAATTTTCTTATATTTATTTATGAGCTGTGTTTGTCCTACTTAACTCAGTTGTACTTCACCATATTAACTAGATATGCTTTACAAAACAGCTCAGAGAAGTTTTTCATTTGCATGCTCATGAAGTCAGCTCCAAGAAAGGTGTTAGCTAAGCTTTTAACAAGGCTAGACACCCTCCCCCCCCCCCCCAGCTCAATTACAACATATTTAAAGGTGCTTATCTCTCTGCCAACCAAATTTCACAAAGCCACTTAATCACCCACAACTATGAGGGCAAATTAGTCACAAATAAAATTATAGCTGCACATACTGAGTTCAGGAAAAAGAACTGCATGCTTAAACAAAATGAACTTTAACACAGTTAAAACAAACTCACACATGTTGTAAGCAAGATGCTTTTATATAAGGTGGTAAGAGGAAGCTGCTCAGTTGTGGAGAAGGAAGAAGCCAGATCCTCAACTGCAACAAACTAATTTTGGTTCAAAGGAATAAATGGATGTAGCTAGACTGACTTAATCCATCTAAGGTTCTCCATCCAAATTTAGGAGACTTTCAAGTCTGAAATTCATTTTGACAGGTAGAGGGAGAATGGCTGTAATGAAAGCAATCTTGCTTATACATTGAGGAAACTCTTGGCCAATTTTTTTGGTTTGTTGTATTGTTTCATTTTCCATTCTGCTCAAAGTCATGCAGTATCTTATCATCTGAGTGTGGTGGGTTCATTTAAAAATACCTCATCCTTTTCATGTTTTATCCAACCCAATTTGTTCCCTTGTTCCTGAAGGATTCTTGCCTTTGTTGAAGAAGGGGAAAATAGCAATAGGGATGTCAGCTGTGCACACCAAGACAATGCCTAGATGATACTCCCCAGAATACCTACAGATGCGAACACCAAGTCTGAGCACAGAGCTTTTGTACACTTTCAACTATTTTGAATGTATGCAGACACAATCTATTTCTTAATCACTTTCTGACCTGCTGCCTCCGACTCCTTCTGATCTCCCTGAAGAAGAGCTGTGTTGGCTAGCTGCGTTTTAAGATCATGAGTAGGCTTGCCCAAGAAATTCAAGAAAACATGACAGGACCATTGCTCTATCCTTTGTATAGCTGGTCTGGGCCAGGGAGCAGAGCATATTACAAAGTAAGAGTATTAATGCTTTATAATTGGGGTTTTTTGGTACGAGGGATTGCATAGATAAAGTAGGGCAGAGGTGATCCTCCACAATACTGCAAACTGCATTTCCAAAAACACGTGAGTCAGCCTCCCAAGATAATAAAGTGCCTTTTATGATTTTTGGTGTTTACCTTCCAAATCTCTGTGGCAAACTTGAAACAGAATTTTCAAATCTTTCTTCGCAATGTCAAGATCTCAAAGCTTTTCCTTTGGAAAAATCAAAGGAGAGATTCTCAGGAAAACTTCGGATTTTAGTTGCTGCGGTTAAAAGAAGACCACAAAATACAGTAAGTCTCATAATAAAATTACAGGATGCTGTAATACATCTGGACTACCTTTTCATCTTGCAGTTGCTCCAGTGCTGAAGCAGAAAGGCAAAGGCAGGTACTGAAACACACACTGCTACCATCTTGTTCATACACATACTCCAGACAAATAATTCCATGGTCTGGGGCTGTCAATCATGATGATATATGCAAAAGGCAAAATATATGCCTCTGCCTGTATATATATATATATACAAAATTTGAATTTGAGTTCATATGATTGTGAAGAGAATCAAATCTTTACTTTTGCATAATTTTTGAGTACTTGCCTACAAAAGGAACAGTCAAAACAGAAAGGGAAACAAATACAGTCAGCACATTACCTAGTCATGGGGTTTACAGACAAGGAGAAATTCCTGTATAGCCATCTGAGCTGTTGTCCTGGTATGCAGGAATAACCCTTTCTAAGCACTACATTCACAGATCAGGAGGTCTTCAGGCCAATGTGTGAAAGAGGTGAAACAAGCTGAGCAATACAGCACCACAGCGTCCCTCTCTCATGTAAGGCCACACTTCTCATGAAGGCAGTATTAATGAAGGTAACGGTGAAGTAGGTGAGCAAGTGCTTTGGCCCCCTGAATCACTGGAAGAAATCCACAGCTAGAGAGATATTTGATGCCTTCACATACCTCAGCTTTCTTTCTCTCCACAATTCCTGTAAATACCAACATTATCTCAGAGCTGATGTGTCAGCCAGCGTATCGCCCAGCGTATCTCCTTGTTAGGCTTCCATTCATCCTTCATACAAGCTATTTTCTCCTAGTGCCTGAGCTTTGAGAGTTAAAACCCCATCTGCCTGGGGTTTATGCACTCTTTCTCTTCTAAGGAGGAGTCCTTGAAAACAGTGAGCATTCTGGATCTCTTTTTCATTTGGGTGAATATCAAATCCTTGGTTAATGTAACACCTCAAAATCCTTCCTAAAATGGACATTATTATTTTGACTCAGTCACTCTTGAGTTTATTGTTTCTGAATCCCTGTATAAGTTCTTTATTTATGAGAGATCTACTGAGATTATAAATAATTTTTTTGAGCCTGCTCATTCACTGCTCCAGCATAGTTAGGATTCAAGTGTCTGAGAGAAATAAATACTGGTAGTTAGTGAGCACAAGTTATGAAAAATTCTACTAAACATGTTCACATGAAGGAAGAGCCTGAAACAATTTATCCAACCCAATTTGGATTTAATAATTGGAGTGCTAGAATTTTATGAATGGTGCTAGAATTTAATAAATTAGAGTGCTAGAATTATGCTATGTCCCAAGTGATAGCATCAAGTCTGTTCCTGGTGTTTGGTGTGCAAACATTGGGTTATGCTAAACCTCAAGACAGCTTTTCTTGCAGAATAGGAAAGCCCATACAGAAGGCAGGTATTAAATAGTCATTAAACTCTAATTGTGCCTCATACCTATTGCACAAGACTTCCCGCACAGAGACAAACCTTAAGAAAAGGTCACTTGACATAGGAAGAGGGTGGATGAAGCATTTGGCCCGTGGCATTTTTGTCACACAATATATGAAGCCACACCCCCATTTTCAGGATTTTGAGCCCGCACCATTTAATTAAAGTCATCTCTTGCCATAAAGCAGCATGGCTGATTGAAAGATTAGGTATCTATGCAGAGAAACTGTGGCAGAGCCATAGTAGCAGCCAGCTCCCTTGGGCTTGGGCAGTGGGAATATGCAGAATCAATCCATCAGATTACAAGTGCTCTCAAAGCAAGGAAGAGACAAAATAATCCCTGCTGGGTCAGAAGATAGTTTGTTTATGAAAGCAGTCAGCAAATATACCTAGGCATAGATGTGACCTACTCCATTTTTGGTCATACCATGAATAAAAAACCAGACCCTCATTTGTACACTGTGAGTTAAGGGTTAGGGCTATTGGTCAATAAACCTTTGTAGGAGACAGGAACTTCTTTTGTTTAATCATCTCCCCAAATAGATAGACCAAAATCTAAAGTTCCCTTCAATCATACTTACATTTTTCACTTTTATAAATTGTTATTTGTAAATATATCCAAATCTCCTTCATTCCTCAGATCCGTGGGAATGCCAGACAAGGTGCTGAGAGAGAGATCATAATTGCTGCAGTCTGGCCAAGACAACGTTAGCACCTGGGTTTTGACAATAGCACCTGTTGGTTCTCATGAATTCAACTTTCCTGCTGGATGTGACAGCCCAGGAAAAGAGAATACTGCACCTCCAGCTTTACCTCTGCCCACTCTGAAAGTCTACCTGATTTTTTTCCACACTAATTAAATCCTTGAAGGTCTTCATTCAGCAGTGAGTAATCTACTATCCATTTGGATCTCAGTTCTGTTCTTAAAGGTTTAAAACACTCTTATCTTGAATCCAGGCCAATGCCTTGTTCATTATGGCTACATCTGAGAAGATCATCTTGGTTGTTACTATACCAGCAAGAGAAAATGAAGTAATACAATACATGATGAAAGACACACGCCCTTTATAATTTTCCATCTCTATAAAGTGTTTCTCAGGCCTCACCCTAAATTCTTACCATAGCTGGTTACACAACGTCATTTGAATGAAGTGATCCAATTACTGATTTTCTTTCTTGACCTTCCTTCAGAGAAGGGAGAAACCAGCTCTCATACCCCTGGATTTAGGCACCTTTTACTTGCAAAGACTTTGAAACTTCCTTAAGAGGGATTGTAGTAATCATCAAAACACTGGTAAGTCATCAATTTTCAGTTCAAAGCCTAAATAATTGAGTTTTAAATGGTATTAGGATTCATTCCAACATAGCACTATTAGATCTCGTCCTATTTTCTGCTCACATCAAGCAAGGGCTCATTAATTCTCTTAGGCTGAAGCTGCTGATGGGGCTTTTCTGCATGTACCATTACTTTTGGTTACTATGAAATCGCCACCTGATGATCGGTCCAAGTTTCCATTCAGCATTTTCTACAACAGAAGCACCAAAATTAAACAAAACTACTTTTTTAAACAGTGGGTTTTTTTGCTGGAGCATATTGCTGGTCTCTTTAGCTGGCCTCCCAGCACCTCCTTAGTTTAGCTCATAAGGTTATGTATGGATTGTGTGTATCATGGCCACATATGTGCACATACACTGAATATTTATTGACAAGCACTCCCCAAGAAAAGTTAATTACCTGCACGTAATTTGAAGGGTTTTGCCAGGTGTTGCCTACATGCACCCATTCAGAAGGTTGGATAGCATTTGGGCTTTACAGAGGAAAGAGTTTTTGCACCTGTTTTGGAGCTCATGTGGAACACTGGGGTACTGAGGATACAGGATATCCTAACTAGGCAGTGCAGCTCAGAAAACTCTTTCATTGCACAAACTTACAGAAAAAGAGACTCTATCAACACAGCATACAAAGCAACCAGAATTCTTCAAGATAATTCAGCAACTCTTCTTTTACTATTTTTCTTTCTCTCTTTTTTTATTAAAAAAAACCCCAAAACAACTCATCATTCCACCATGCACAGGTCACCTGGGCTCCATCCCATTGCTGTTACCTTTCTTGTCAATCCTTCTTGCCACATCTCCTCCTCAAGGTTTTTTATGGATTCCTCCTCTGCCCATAGCAGGTTTAAGACCTGCCAAATTGCATAACCCCAAGCATGCCTCTGTTTTTTCTCCCGTCTCTTGCTCCACCCCCTGCTAATTCCACACATTCCACCCAGCCTTCCCCTCGGACCACTCCCTTCCTCTCTCTTTTTCGTTCCTGCCTTAATAATCTTCTTTCATGCCTTCGCTATCCACATAGAGCAAAGGTGGCGTCCCACGCGATGTGAACTATGCATCCTCCTGCTCACCTCTCAGAACCGAGCAGGAGAGAGGCAGAGCCCATCTGTTCCCTGAATCATCCCGGCTGTGACAGGCACTTTCCATCTGTCTCAGCTCACTGCTGTGGTTTGGAAGTTTGAAGTGCACCCATCTTGAGGCAAACCCCACTGAAAACACAACAGAACTCTCGCTGACGAAGTCAGGGTGCTTGAAATCAGGACATAAATCATTTAGGGCTGACACGCTCTATTTTTTTGCAATTTTTTTTCTTTCCTGTTTTACAGTGTAATGTACTGACACATCACAAGTGTTGCATCAAATGCAGGTACTTAAGCCCCAAAGTGGTGTTTTTCCTGGACATTTTGTCTATCTTTTTACACAGTGACCTTCAGATGAAATCAGGTTACCTACAAGGAAGCAAAATTTCTGGGGTTTGTATGACATCTAAATGCCGCCTAGGATACAAAGGCTTAATTTTTGCCCTCAAGCGTGCATGTTGCAAGCAAGATCACTGATGTCGAACTCAGCTTGCAAGCTGCTTCTCTTGTATATACAAACACACTGGTTCTCACTCATATGGACTGGATAATGTTTCAATCACTTGTTATTGAGACCTCAACTGTGCTGTTGTGGAAGGACTAACCACACTGGTGTGGGGAATCAAAGCCATGGGAAAACAACTGAAAATACTTTCTTCTCAATATACTTTTGCATATAAAATTAATCAAAGGTAATGTCCTGCCTAGTGTTCTTGAATTAAACCAATTATTTGTACTAGTAATTTTTTTTGTCACCTCTGTAACATGACTTGTGTTGTAAATATATACTTACTAGTAGGTATACTCAGAGACCAAACGTGTACTTAAGAAACAAAAGCTGCAACAAACACGTCTTATGTATACAAAGGAGCTTACTGACTTTGCTGGTGTGATTTTCTTCTACTTGAAAAGCTTGCTAACTTCTGGTACAGTAGGGAAAAAATGAACTTGAACTTGGTATGAGCTGATTTAGTACCCCATCATTCTGTCTTGACTGAAGTGCCAAAAATGGACTTAACACAACCCTTAGTACAACTGACAGATCAGTGTATGAGCAGGTGTAGGATGTTGCTGGACTCCAACTGCCTGGCACAGCTGGTTGCCTGTCCTCCCAGAGGAGTCTGTGGCAAGAGCTCCAGTATGTACGTGGAACATTAGGAAAGATCAATGTTGTGTTTTTATACACCGCTTCAAATAAGGCCATCCAGTTCCTCCTCTCCTAGGGAATTCCTGCTTGCTGTCTTATTTCCCCTGAGTGCAGGTGCATTTGCTGGAGAGAAGCCACCAAGTCACCTGAGAGCATGTGGAGCCCAGGATGGTCAGGCAGGCTGAAGGCAGTGCCCAAAAATCCCCCTGAACCTTCAGCATTCAGGTATTTGGGGGTTTACTTCAAAAATTATGATTTCATGAATTTCGTGAAATATCAGTGCTTATTTCCCTGGTTTAACACCCCAGCAAAGTCTATCCTGGGAGCTCAGAGGTAAACTGCCGTCCCCATTGTGCCACCTGACCAGAAAATGGCACCGTCCCACCTCCTGGGTGAGATGAGGAAGAGCCCAAAATAGCAGCCAAGTGCAGTTCCAGAACATCATCTTCATGCCAGCAAAGACTTCTTTGCCATGGGTGGTGATTTCTGCTACAGCCAGTCCCCATGAACACTGATTGTTGTAGTGCCCCCAAGGCCAATTTATAAGGCTCTCCAGGTATTTTTAAAAAGTATTGAAGTATATTAAATTGTGTTCAACAAGAAAAAACAATAAATACTTCCTATGTGCAGAGAAAGGAGGTAAAGGAACAGCAGGAATCCCAGCTTTCGCATTTAATTAGTTTTATGTTTCAGTTTTAGATTAGAGCTAATCCCCAGTTTTAGAACTCTCCCCAGCAATAATGGTCCTTGTGGCTGCAAACAGAAAATGGCCCACACTGCAAAAATTACAGCATAGGATCAAGAGTAATCATAATAACCCATATTTTTTGCATTCCTAATAGCTTCACTGTATTTAAATGTAAAATTAACCAGTGTATCGATAAATCACAAGAGTTCCTCTTCTTGATAACGAAAAAGCAGTTTCATTTTAAAGGCTGCAGCTGGGCAAAATTTTACACTTGTGGATGATACGGATTTTTGGCATTTAACTTTGCCATTACTGACATTTTTTGAGGAAGAAGGAAACCCAGGGCATGCTTATCTCTTGTAGGTGTACGTAACTTCTATTACAAATACCATGCAAGTCCATTTCTGGGGTGAACATCCTTTAACTTTTTGCAAGTTCTCCTGTGGGATCATTGCTTTTCAATAAAATCATATGAACACAAACATTCTCTGGTATGGCTAATTTGAGTTAGGGGAAAAAAAGAAATTACTATTCCTTCATGCTCAAGTTTAAATCAAGTACGATAATGACATCTGGGGAGCAGAACTGCTTAAATCTTTATTGTTTTTTTGATCTCATAGCAGTGTTACACTACAGGACTGATAGCATCATGATGTGGGTGGCCCTTAAACACAGATTTGCCTCCAAGTGTAAATATGGGCATTTAATAACCTTTGCACTGCATGGAGATACACAGATAGGACTATGGTAGAGATGTGAAGCAAGAGGAGGAGGATATCTGAGAAATATGGATAGGTATCAGGGAGAAAAAAAATCCTTTGAATACCCCTGTAAATATCTTCCAAAATCTAATTTTCAGAACAGGCATTTCCCAGCGCATCCATACCTGCATGGAACAATGCAACTTGCTTTCTGCATCTTAAAGGCTTACATTTTTTGCTATCACTCATAGCTCTCTTGGGTAGTTAAGCATATACTTCAGAGCACAAAAATACTCTCTGACATAAATTCAGTCTGAAATCAATGGCTACTGCTTGATCTCTAGTATGCGTAAAAAAGTAGAGTTATGCAAAGTATGTTGCATTATGCAATGCTACACATACTATTTTGCTCTCCTAATGGATTCTTTAATTGGCTCTTGTGAGCACTATGCTTAAATCTTATAATTTTATTGATGCTTACTGATGTTTGCTACAATTTACCTTGCAGCAAATTCAAGCCCTTCAGATGAGCAAGCAAAATCCAATGACAGCTATTCAGTCAAGGGCAGCTGAACAGTGTATTTTTAATTCTCACAAGAATGAGGTCTCACCTAAGTCAAATGGAACATGAACATTAAACATAAAACACAGGCAACAAGTAAGAAACATCAGAATCAATTTGCTTACCTTAAACTTGTTTTCCTAGTATGTTTGCATTAGGATCTAATTCCTGGTTATGCTGCCATATGTTCTTGTTTTTCACGGGGTCTCAACCTTCATTGAAATAAATAGCCTGGCTCCTGTGACACAGAATTTAAGGACAACAACTTTAAGGGAGGGTTTTACAAGTATTTAGAGACAAAGCTGCTGATAAAGTGCTTGGTGCTGCCCCTGAACACAGAGATGCCAACCTCTGGGTGCATGTGGTGTCAGTGGATCATGTGGGCAACTTCTCAGTGTAAAACTGTCGGTGCGTATGCTCAGTCCACAAAGATGCAAGGCAAAGAAGAAAGGCAGGTTGCCTCCACCAGTCCAGGCAAGCACTTTTCTTCTTGTGTGTCCTCTGCATCTCTGCAAGATGTAACACACCCATCTCCTCACCCACGTTTGAGGGGTACAGCATGAATCCAGAAGGTGGCAGATGCAGCACATTTCCTATAACTTGCTGGGACAAAATACAGACACTTGTTGTAAGATGGTTTAAGGCTGAGATGGAGTCAGCAATGAAATAGATGTGAAGGCCCTGGCTGGGATGGAGGTGAGCAATGCAAAGAGCAGGAGTTTGTGGCCACCAGCTGGTGACCTGGCTCAGGTTCAGATGTGCCAGTCCCTTAAAACACTGTACTGTGATTGCCTCCCTTTCTGGGGTTCTGTCTGAAAAGCAAGATACTGCTGTTTGAATTATGTTTAATGAATCAATAGTTATCCACACATTCCTATTACTAGACATTGATATGGAGCTCAGGTTTAATACGGTGTTCAAAATTTTGCAAAACTTCTCACAGAAATGGCTAGAACTACAACAAAGGGAAAACTTTTGAGGACTCTTCACAGTTTTTATACTAGAGTGACGCTAATGTCAATTAAAAAAACCCAGATAAAACCCAATACTTTTGATATTTTTTTCTTATATTGCCTTGATTTTGCACACTTCTTTAGAACTTACTTAAGAAACATCTGAAAGTTCCTCCTTTAGCCACTCTGTTGCTCCTCACACTAACTGTAAGCCTGCCAGCTCTACATGAAAAGAACTAATCTAGAAAATGTTCTGTACCTTCTAGCTATAGTAAAAAAAAAATAATCTGTGTAATAAAATGAACCCTCTACAGTTTAAGAGGACAGCAGGTCTGCTGCAATACAAAGTTTTATTCACTTCTGAGGGAGGGAAAGAAATTCTCTAAATCTGGAAAGGCACAGGACTGCTCAATCTGATTTCAGCCTGGTGAATCTCTGTCTTCTGCCATTCCTCCTATTCCCATGCAAGCTGCTATCAGCAGGCTGCACTACCACAGAAGTCTCCTCTGTAGTGTATGTATGGTGAACAGCTTTCTTCTTTATAGTCTTCTGTATCTGAAGACAAGGGTTGGAAACTGTAGGGAGAAGTTACTAAAATCATTAAGTTTAACATTAACCTTTTTAAGGTATCTGCTGGAATTTCAAGTAGTTTTAATAACTTGCAGGTGCTGCTATGAATGCCATGGAACGTCCAGACATCAGACATGGACCACCTGCCATTAACCTGCAGAATCATTAACCTGAACTGAGTTAAGACCAGTTAAGTTAGAAAATTCCTAGTGAGGTGTTACATTTCCACCCTGTTTTACTCTGCCACAATCATTCATTCTATATGGCAGGGGAGCATCTGTCTGTTAGAGATTAATAAGTAATTAACAGTTGTTTCAAAAGCCTCACAAGTTCAGAGATGAAAGCAACCTAATTGTGATAGAAAACAGAAACATAAATTCCAGTCTTGTGTGATTTTCTTTTGAGCAGGAAATTTAAATAACTTTATTTTGAACATGCCAAACTGACCCCACTAAGTAGATGTAATAAACAAATGGAGATAGTTAAGCTGACATTTGAGTGGTGTCAAAGCCTTCTAAGCTTGTTCTGAGTAGATTAGTAGGTAAGTGCTAGCTTTCCTATTCTGGGATGTGTTCCAAGGCAAGCATGAGGACTTACGATTTCATTTAGCTCCAAAGTGGACAACACTGGATATTTAAATAATACAAATAATTTGCATAATTCTTATGACAAGCTATCAGTTGACACTGATGGGGTTGGGATAAAAAAACCCTCTCATCTTGGCATTGTATCTGGGGGCAAAAATTACATTTCTTCAGTATATGAAACTGTAATTATTAGCATGGAGTATGTAGTTTCTCAGAAACATATATAGTGTAGCTCATCTGGTCTAATCCCAGAAAAAATGATTTAATAAATCTTCTTTGAAACAATGGATGTTGTTAGATGTTTCAAAGACTCAGTGATATATTTGTAGACTTAAATAAGAGAATGGCAAATAAATTCAGAGCCAGATCCCTGTATCCCAGCAGTACTTAAAATTTTGCAAGTATTTTGGTATATTATCAGGAATAGTTTGCCAACTATTTCTACTCATTCAGTTTTGCTATATCTGTCAGTGACAACTCCACAGAGGTGCTTTGGAAATAGCTCTTAAATATTTCTCCAAACACATCCTTATTCAGCAAAATACATGTGTAAGTCTCTCTGGGACATTTAGTGATTCTGACTTTAATCCAATTCCAGTGCTCAGCGTTGCAGGGAAGAACCCCTCTAATATGATTACCTTGTAGGACACAGATCTAGGGAAATCTTCAAAACCGAGCTTATGAAACAAGCACACCATCAGGACTGTAAACCTCTAAATGAATGCTTGTTTGATCACTGCATTCTGTGTGACCATGAAAAGAAATAAAAGCAAGCTTTATCTTCAGCATTAAACCAACAATCCTAAGCCTATTACACAGGCAATGATGGAAAAGTTTTCAGGTTTTATCCTCACCTATATGAAAGCCAGAGCCACAAAAAAGGCTTAATTACTTTAAGTGGAGGTTAGTCAAAAGGGTCCAAAACGGTGATTAATTAATCCCCAAGTATCTCATTAGAGCCCTAAAGCTTCAGGAGGCTCTCAAGCTTTTCCCAGTGAGTTTTCACACTGGAACTATTACAAGCTTTGTACTTCATTATTTACCTTCCCTTTCCTTTTGCCTGTGACTTATTTATGGTTAAGCTCATTTGACAGCATACTGACAAGACAGAGTTTGCATATGCAATGTACAGCAGCAAGAGCCATCTGCATTTGAAAGGAAAAAAAAGGAGAATTTCTGTAGCAAATCACTTCTTCCAGCTGTGCTTTAACAGCAAAGAATAAGCCAGTTGTCTTCAGCCAACAACACAACGTACGTGCCATGTTTCTTACCAAGAATCCAATTTAGAATCTTTGCTGAGGAAAGAACCTCTGCCTGGGAGATTCAGGCAGGATTTTCCATGAACCATTGTTTTGGTTCCTCCTTCTGGCTAGTTTAGACACACCTCCTGTTCTGAATGCCATTCCTACTTGCCTTACTTTGGGCCCTGTATAAAGAGGGCATGTGAGCCACAGAAATCTGAAATCGGTGCTGGGAGCTGGATATTTTAAAATTACATAGTGATATGGTAAACTTTGCTTAAGGCTCTGTGGGCCCAAGCACCAGGTCTTTTTATGTCCTATTGGCAGCATGAAGAGTTTTTGTTTGTAAAGATTCAGGATCTTCACATTTACAAGTGCTATTTAATAGTTGCATTTGAATGTAATTATTAAAAGGCACATTCATATTTGGGGTAAGAAAAGTTTATGGAATACAACAAATTTATGACTTGCCTAAAAAGTTTTTATCATTGGTTGCCTGCTTAAAAATTCTTACCTACCTGACACATCAAGTTTTCCAGATCCAGGCCAACGTTTGTTTTCAGTCTTGCACAGAGATAAGATGAAGGTGACTCTTGAGGCCCTCTGTTCCACTGAGTGCAGAAACACACAGCACACAAACCTTGTCCTGTTTCTTCCTGACATTCACACCTGTGATGCAGAGCAGAGCATCATTTTAAATGCCTAGCATGACTTGCTTCAGTAAACTGTGACTTCTACACGGACTTGAAAATGTCACTGAAAGTTGGTTGCCTGAATTGTTTCCACCTTATTATACCACATCTGAATGAAACTAGGAATTTGGCTCTCCTTTTATTAGGTGTCTACTGTGTTGGTAGAGAGCCAGGTGTCTAATGTACCATTACGGCTAGTGGGGGTCAGTTCAATACAGTCAGTGCAGTCTAGGGAGCAATTAATTCCATCCTAAAGCAGACACCTTCATTCAATCATCTGGCAAGTTCTCCAGCCCCCACTGGCCGTCCTGACTACACCTCCCCTGAGCAAGGGGACCTCACCCAGGGCCCCCAAGCAGGCCCTCGCACGCTCCCCAAACCGGGGTCCGCCTCCAGTGTCACCGTTTGGCTAAGTGCAAGGGGTCGAGCTTCCCCAGCGCACCTACAGATTTCGAATTTAAATTGTATTTATAAAGACGCAATTATGTATGGCATACGCAGACTAACTTACGTTTTATCCCTGTCGAGCTACGGCAAAGCTTGGAAGCGCCCTTCCCTGTGGCTAGAGGCCTGCGAGCGGCCTCTGACACAGTCAGACACCGAGAGCTGCCTCGCCCTTGCTGGCGGTGAGTTAACGCGTTCCGTCTATATGGGCTGCTATAGGCTTCGCCCTGTAGCGCTGGGGTTAGCTGGCAGCGAGCCCAGCAGGCCAGTGGAGAGGGCGTAGGAGGGGGGGGTTAGGGTTAGGCCCCCCCCCCTCCGTCGTTCCCCCCGATCTCTCGCCGGGCCCGCCAGGGGGCGCCGGCCGCTCGGCTGACGGCGGTGTTTGGCCCATCGCGGCCGCCTTAGCGCCGTCCCCTGCCCGCCTGCCCCTGCCCTGTTCCTCAGGGTCTGCCCGGCCTCTGGGGGTTCCGCCAGCGGCGCCCGCCGCGGCTGGGCTGGGCTGGCCGGGCCGGGTCAGGCCAGGCCAGGTCGGGTCGCGCTGCGCCGCCGCCATGTTCACTAGCACCGGCTCCAACGGGCTCTGTGAGTACCGACCCCGCCGCAGCCCGTAGGAAGGACGGAGCTAGGGGAAGGCGGCGGAGAGGGGTGTGTCGGAGTTTCCCCCGCGGCGGGTGGCCCGGCCCCCTCCTCTGAGGGACGGGAGGGGGCCGCGCTGACAGTGCCGGGGGCGCCGCCGCCGCCGTGAGGGATCCGTTGGGGCCGTGACCTCTGCGGGGTTGGGGTGGGGGGTATGGGGCCGCTCCCGCCTCCTCCGGGGAGCCGCTGCCTCGCTCCCCCTTCCCCGCACATGCAACTTGGCCTCGGCTTGACTTTTAAACTCGGGCTTTACCGCCGCTCCCGCTACGTGACTTCGGGCGCTGCGGGCGAGGAGCCGCGCCCGGCGGTACCGCCGCGGGAGAAGTCGTTGCGCTGGTCGCGGTGGTGCCTTGGGCAGCGCCCGGGGGGCTCCGCTTTACGGGCTTTGCTTCCCCGTCCGGCCGGAGCCAAGAGGTTGTGCCGGGGCGGAGCCGTCCTCTCCCGGCACGGCTGTCCCGGGGCCGACGCCCCAGCTCTGTGTGTCTATATTCGTATCTCTCTGTATAAATGTATATATAGATATATATCAGAGCAGAGAAAGAACTCTGGAAAGAAGGTCATTGTTTAAACCACTTCGTTGCGCAGACAGATTAAAGGGCAGATACGTTTTGAACTGTATTTATTTTTACATACAGCTTGTGTAAATCATTTTCTATCCCACTGCTGCCTGAACAGACTTCCCGGGCATTGAGGGTTGCTTCTGAGCTTGCTTACAGGACAAAGAATCTGCTGCGTTTAGAAACTGCGATGAAAAACTGAACTGGCTGCAGTGTGGACTTTGGCACTGCCGTCCTCAGAGCAGGCTGGGACAAAGCAGTCTAAACTTTGCTGACTAATTGCAGCTTCCCACAAAATCCAAAGCTTGAGTGTGAATGAACCGTCCGACTAGGGGGAAATAACTGGCGTTCAAGAAGGGGCATTACTTGCAGCTGTATTCTGTTTGAGGCATCTAAAGACAGGAGGGGGCTGTGGCGTGGGTATTTTTACATATGGATCTGGTAATGCTATAATTGATTTGCAGTTACTGATTTTTTTTATTCCCCCAGTAATAGAAACTGTAGAAGAACAATTTTTTGGTGGCATGTTTCTGTGTATAACTCTATGAAAAAGAAGGTGGGGTGGAAAGTATTCTTGCTTGGCTGAATGGGTAAAATGTCATGGCCAGTATTTAAAAGTTTTAATAAGATAGGTCTGTCAGAAAGATAAGTGGAAAATTGTAGTCCTAAGAAACATATTTGTGCTAGGAGAAAAACCTAGACAACGTGCCATTCTTGTAAATGCTTCACCTTTTTAAATTTTCTTACACTCTTACTGAACTCAACTCTTGACCTGTAGTGATTTTTCACAGTAAGACTTGGCTGGCACAGGTGCCCTGACAAGCTCTACTGGCAGCATGGATTTAGGTGGCACTGACTTATGGTCACCCAGTGCACAACTGTGGCAGTTTAAGATGTCCCTGTCCTCAGACTTTTGTTCAGGCCTTTGTAGCAGTAGCAGCAGGTGTGTAGGATTCAGTTGCTGATGTGCAGAATTTGATGATTTAGGCAGTTACTGAATTAGTGCCTGATGTTGCATCAGGGAAGCGTATGTGTGCATCGGTGTTTTGCTCTGCTCCTGGGTCTTGGGAACAGTAACCTCTGGCTGTAGGGCAACGACAAACAATTGTTGGGGTGCAGTTGGTGGATAAATGGACCTGTGTCAGAGACCCTAGATAAAATAAGCAGATATCTGGTTCAACAGCAATAAGAATGATCATACCAGGTCAGACCGAAGGCTTCTCTAGCCCCATGTGCCATCTCTGACAGACTTGTTAAAATCTATAACATCTGATTACAGCCATACCACAATAGTATTTGGTAAAACTGAGTAATATTAAGCTCTTTTTAGTCTTCTGCATCAAGGTAATTTTAAAATGTGACCCAGTTGTTGATTATATTTCTAGTAGATTAAGGGCTTTAATGTCTTCAGACATAGATGCAGTGGTAAAAATGTCAGAGGTTGTATTTTTTTTGCTTTGTTTTCACTATTTCCTTGGGTTCACTATTTTTCTGAAGAATTCCCCTCTTCAGTATTGGGAAAACAAACATCAAATAGACCCAGAGCTCTACTACATTTTGGTAATGTGATTCTTACTGGCCGCCTTATGTGAAGTGTTGTAAGAAAACTGCCAGAGACACCCTTGTCCCTAGTTTTAGAGAAGCAAGTCTGGGTTTGGCCTACTCACCTTTTTAAAAACTTATTTTTGATTTTGAAACTTCTTATCAGAACCTAAATAATTTTGGTTATTATAAATTCTTCCAGTTAGTTAATTCTTGAAACTGCTTTTAATAGTTTTCTGAAAGAGACACCAACCAGTAGCTTGTGGTGGCAGCACTACAGATGATTATAAATTTTTTACTCCATCTGATAATATTAATCTAATAAAGTTGGTAGAATCTTGGACAGGGATATTGTTGTCCATGTTCTTTGAATTCTTTTAGGTTTATTTATTCTGCTAATTTTAGAATAGACCCCCAAAACCCAAAACAAAACAAAAAACAAAGCAGTGGACTCTATCATATAATTCCAGGAGATTGTGGAAACAATACAAACATTAATTTAATAGTCTTTGTCATTAGAGGTCTAAGTGGGAGAAATAACTCAAGAATCCATATGTTTTATTAGATGAAATACATAGATCAAATTCATAATCAATGTCCAATGTAGAGGACATATGGTGGCTTTTGGGGGATTGGACAACCCCATGCTAGGTCTGGCTAAGCCTCAGTCAGCATAAAGTGCTGTGTCTCTTTAAAGTTATCCTG
>JANHGN010022830.1:0-13001 GCA_024605025.1 Megaceryle maxima | reverse complement strand
GAGCTAGGTCGAGACGTTTGGACATTTTCCTCCCCGGCTTTAGAAATGCAAAATCAGCACCCCTAGGGAAGGTACATAGCTTTTTTAATAGAAATGTATTAATTCTCAAAAATATGTTAAAAATAATAAATATAAATGTTTTTGACAAATTTAACCATGTCTAATGGGACATCAGATTTTTTGTTATTACTGAACCATAAGTGCCATCTGCTGGACGGGAACCAGGAGTGGAATCTCTGACTTTCTCAGGCACAGAATGCTCCCTTAGCCAAGGGGCTCAGCAGCAGCCAGATGTATCTCTTTCATCATGTTGAGATTTTCAGTTTTGTGTGTGTACGACAGATAATTGAGGCCTGTCAGGCGAGCTGAGCATATTCAGATCACACCTGGATGACACAGTAACTGCAGTGGATAAGGGGTAGTTACAGGAAAGAAGGTAGATAAAATTACATTTCTTATTACATTGATACAGTATTATTATGGATTTTTTCTTATTGCTGGATGATTTTGTTTTGCTGTTGTGGGGATGTTTTTTAGAAGTCCTTAGTGATGATTGTTTGTTGTTAACATCTACCGATTCTGTTCCTCCTGTGGCTTGGCACATCCCTGTAGGAGCCAGTTATTCATCCTGGAAACATAGGACTCTTAGAGAAGTCAACAACAGCTCGTTCCCTTTCTGCCAAGCACCAGGGTGGCTATGTGCTGTTTTGCACTCAGGTGGTCAGAGTCCAGGTCTGTGGGAAGGTTGAATAGAGTGGGACACAAGTCCAAGTAGATTTGGCCTGTTATTTCTCAATCTGGTTTACATGCTGCCAGCTGCTTTTTAAGGCAGAGAGGGAGGCACAGTGAATAACCTGAGCCTTAGTTATCTAGTCACAGCCAGGCACACATGTCTCTTTGATGCAGCAAGGTCCTTTTTAACTTGGGTGTAAGATCTGTATCTTTTAATTTAAAATTGTTTGAGCTGCAGTTAATTTGGTGTGAGGGAATACTGCCTATTGCAATGGCTGACTCAGCCACTTTTAGCACTATAATATCCCATTCAACTGAGAAAGAGGAGGAAACATCTGCAAAATTATCACAGATTTGTGTGTTCATAATGAAAACAGACTAGTACTTGACTGGTACCATCAGAATCCTGCAGACCTTTCATCCTTGAGGGAGATGAGTTTTCTGAGCCAAGGGAAAGCTGAAGCATTCTATGTAGACTCCCTGCAGTATCAGTAGTTCAGGTCTCATCAGTAGCATTCATACTTACCACATTATAAATACTTTTCACTGGGCAGTCTTAAAGGGCCTTACAAATATTAATGAATCCTCATAGTATTCATATGGGGTGTCATCTCCACTTTGCAGATGGAGAAAATGAGATAGACGGAAGGTAAGGAGTTTACCAAGATAACACAGTGAGTCATGGGCATTGTCTGAAGTGGGAGAAAGTCTAGCCTCCCCTTTTCATGATTAACTATTCTCTAGAAAAATTTAAGTTATGAAAGGCTTATCCCATACATTATAATCACATTGGTTTAGAAGATTTTATTTCTTTTTTACAGCATCTTTTTATTTTCCCCTTTTCTGCCTATGTTTTTATGACAGAAAATTCCCTTTTACATCCTGTCAGTCTCTTTATCACTTTCTCGTGAACCTTTATTTTGCTTTCTTATTTCTGGCTTCAGGCTGTTCCCTAGCTACCTTGAGACTGTGATAAAAGACATACTGGCTCCTAATCTGCAGTGGCATGCTGGAAGAACAGCAGCTGCCATCCGCACTACAGCTGTATCATGCCTTTGGGCTCTTATTCACTGTGAAATGCTTTCACCAGAAGAGGTAAATTCTCTCTTTCTCATCAAGCATACTTTGAAATCTTAGGCAGGAAGACAAAATAAATGCAAAGGGTAAAAATAATAAATCCTTATGGTAAGTAATATTTTCAGATGGACGTATAGTTTTCATAAGAAAATTCATTAATTGTAATTGAGTATTAATAATTGAAATGATCAGTAGTGGAGGGATGATGATATCCCCATAAGAGACCTGAGACCTGTAGAGCTCACCATTGTCCAATTTTGAAGATCTTTGCTCTAGCATGAGGTCAGTTCTGTAGCACAAAATACTAAGCACTGTTAGCACAACTTGGGTATTTGACATTATTGGCCCCCTAGCCACGTGCTATGTAGCAGCCCTGGAGCTAGTCTGGACATTCTGCTGTATAATGTGGCAAAGAGAAGTTGTCTGGTTGCCTTGGAGCCCACAGGTCCATTTGCGGGGGGAATCTACAAAAAAAATCTAAAAGATTCCTGGAAAGGGCAGGAGGACTTGAGATGGAACTCAATGAGTGTCTGTAGAAGCTGAAGTAGAGAGCTAACAAGGAGTACTCAAAGAAACGTTACCCACCATGGTGATTAAGGATTAAATGAATCTATGGGGTTTTTTGAAGCTTCTTAGATAAATAAAAATAACATTTCAAAATGATGCACTTGAAATATGTTAAATATAAGGGCATTAAAAAAAAAAAAAAAGTTATTAAATGTTCATAGTCTTTACTGGTTTTATATCAGACCTTAATTAAACTAAGTGCCGAAACACATGTAACTGGCTGACTTCATATTTATTAAAACATTTATATCAGACTACTGTTCAAGTTAAACATTCTGCATCAGTGTCTTAATGCCTTTTTTTTTTGTATTAATTTATACAAAATTTACATATTCAAGTCAAATTATGAAACTCACTAAAACACTGTATTACAACAATCTTTACTTAAAAGCTTCCTTTTAGAATAAGAGCACCATCTACTGGTACTTATACATAATCCTTACCTCCGAAGTATTTACAGTCTTGCCAACAATTTTTTAAAAATAAAAAGGCAACTAAGTGTAAAGTTTTTGCAAGTTACATAAAACTCATCTGCCTATATACTGAGCATTCATGAGCTGGATGACCAGCTAGTGGATTTTCATTTCCCAACCTTGCTTAGAGGCAAAACCAGAGCTGTGTAGCTTCCAAGATTTTCACTTTTAAAAGCTAACTTTTTGAATTAAGCAAGCCAGTATTGGTCAGACCTAATGGTAACTGATGTAACTAATAAGTATATAGTTTTAGAGTGACTGAAAAGCTGCTGTGTTCTGTACTTTTCCTGTTAATTGCAGATGTTTAAAGTCAAAGATGGGCTAATGCCCCAGATTATTGCGGCCATGGATGAAGACTCTAAAATTGCTCGACTGATGGCTTGTCGTATTGTTGGTGTTTTTTTAAAAGTCTGTGGGAGCCAGTTTGATGAAGATAAATTTAAAACCGCTTACACAGGTAACTGTAAAAGTTTAGTTTGTTTGTTGGGTTTTTTTAAAATCCATATCTCCGTGTTAAAGAATTATAGTTGCTTTTTTACCTGAGGTATCATAATTAGTATAGCTTTTAAAGTTGAAAAACATTGTGCTGGAGCAGTAGGCAGAGTCACTGTACAGCTTTAGGATTCACTGTGCAGGTTGTCTACCTCACCTGCAGATCCACTGCAGCTGGTAGCAATGAAAGCACTACTACAGACTGGGGAATGACAAAAACTTCTGTTTGTCACTCTGGCGTCTGGCTTTAGTCCCATGTAAAGAGCAAAAAGCTTTTAAACAGTTTGAGGTGCAAAGAGGGGCGGACTTTATGTAGACTCAGTTTCTCGGCAATTCTTATTTCAGTCCCATACACCTACTGTAATGCTATTTCTGTGTTATCTATCTGGTATTTTAACTATTTGGTTAGTTGTCCCCTAGAGTAATTGGAAAAAGTAAAGTGCTGCACAAAGTCATACCATCGGCAGCATTTCTGTGTGAGAGGCAATTTCAAGTCTCAGTCCTGCAGAGATTAAAACATGGTGTTAAACTGCTGAGACTGCTTGAGGTATAAAAGTACACATACACGTTTTAGAAAATCAAGGTGTTAAACACTCAGTAGATATTCCTGAGTGTTACTCCAGCAGCACTTGCTTCTTCCAGAGTCTTTCTGTAGTAGCTTTTTAACAGCAGTATTTCATTTCTTTGAGGCGTTGTGTTGCAGACATGTTAATGTCCTTTGGAAATGCCCTCGCTCCCAGTTGAGCAGAACTGAGCGGTATCCCCAATGTTATTAAGCGATAGGCCACTAGATGGAACTTCACTCAATATTATGGTCTTGGCAAGGCTTGCCAGTATTTCTTCTGCATTGCTTCCTAGTTTAGATGATGTGAAATAATGATCTAACTATAGTGAAAGCAGAACAGTTATGCATTATATAAATGGAAGTCACATTGTTCTCCTTGCTGTGTTTCAGAGTGCCAAGAGCAAACCATTTGACTATACCATAAATAGACCTGAATAGGTGGTGGGTTGGGTTTTTAATTAAAAAAAAAAAAACCAAAACACCCCCTCTCCCCAAAAAAACAAACAAAAAAACACAATCAAACAAACAATAAAACAAAAAACAACAACAACAAAAGAAAAAAAAAAAAAGAAAACCCTAATCTAGAGATCTAGAGTGCTGTAATATCAAATAGAGCTATTATCTGTAGTGCTTATTAGGATGATGTTTAAATGCTAAACAATGAATCAGAAGAAGTACATTCTATACTGTGTAATAGGATTTATGTTCTCAGAGATATCTACGAATAAATCAGACTTTCCCAAACTCAGCATCTCAATGACTGATACTTTTTCTTACACGGCACAATAGAAATTTAACAACAAACATTTTTATTTGGGAGAAATACACGACCAGACAATTGTCAAAGTATATCTTTGCATCTTGCATATTCAGATAGCCCGCAATGCAGTCATTCACTGAAACAGTCATTTTTGATAGAAATAGTGTACTTTATAGAGCACAGAAATACCTAAACTCTGTAATTCTGTAATGCATTAATAGACATTCGTAGTACCTTGTTAGAAAGAGTGCTAGAGAACATTCATATAATCTAAATAATTTTGTACATTTCTTTTAATGTTTTTGACAACGTAACTATCCAGTAACAGCCAGATGTGTGCTTTTAGGAACAATGTGCTACATCTGTTTGCAATGTTCAAAAGACAGAAATACATCATAAACACAACCATAATTTCAGTGGTGACCAAATAAATTTATTTTTTCAAGCGCAGAAGATAACTTCGCTGTTCACAGTGCTGTTTTGTTATGTATATGTTCCTTTCCAGAAGTTTTAAAGCGTCTGGATGATGCTTCATGTGATGTACGACTGGCAGCAGCTCACACCTTAACTACCTGGTTTAAATGCATAAAGGACAGTGATGTGAAATCTGCAATGGAAAATCACATTGAGTTTCTGTACCAAGAACTGTTGATACATCTTGATGACCCAGATCAAAATACTCAAGATGCAGTCCTAGGTAAGAATTTCAGTTGTGTATTTTTAACAATGCTTTTTAATTCATGTTTTAAAGTGTTACATGAAAGTAGCACATATTACTAGAGGCTAATCCAGATGGCTGGAAGCTTTCCTTTGGGTTTCACTGAGAGTGACCTCAGACTTTTTACCTATATGTAGAATGTAACGTTTTTATCAAGCACTCATCAGAGGGGGATTATTGGTCTATCAGGAGACTTTATAGATGGTAAACAGGATATGGAGCATAGACACTGACTGTTGCAGGATGTGACTTTATTTTTACTTGCGTGATGGATTCTTTGGAATACATTAGTGTACCAGTCTGTGCGCAGGCATGTAGATGTCAAAATACAGACCTCAGCAAATGAGGGAGGAATCAGGTTGTCACAGCCACACAGTTTGAAAAAGAATAACTTCCAGGTTATGTTTCGGCTACTTTGAGGGCACTTGGATAGAGAAACACGGAGTGGTTAATTATGTATAAAACATATTTTTGTTTTACAGAAGTTTTAAAAGAAGGAAGCATTTTATATCCAGAACTGCTTGTGAGAGAAATTGAAGGGGTTGTAAATAAGCATCGAACACCAGTCTATTGTAATCAACTGCTACATCACATTCAGTCAGCCAGAGAATCAGCTGTGTGAATCAATGCTGAAATTCTTTTCAGTGAACTGGATGTGAAATCGGTATTATCAGGATTACCTTCATTTTTTCAGTTGCTTAAGAAAGGCTAAGGAATAAATAGACTGTTTTTTCTTTGTAAGTTGACTATTAGCTCATTTAAAAGTGAAATTGTTACAATTCTGTGTTCTTTGCCATTTGAACAGTTCTTTGTATTTGCTAGCAATAAAACAATGTCTTCATTCACTTTGCATTGAAAGTTTTTCAGATACAAGGTTTAAAGGTGAAATACCTTTCAGGAATTTGACACAATAATTGAGAAAGATAATTTATTTAACAAAATAATAATCTAATTACAAACTTACTAATGTAATTCAGCGAGGACTCAGTCTTTCAAGGAGCATTTCAAATGCTGGATAATATTCAGACTTTGCAGAGTCATGTCTGTAAGGATCAGTTTTATCGGGTAGGTATAAAACCAGCAAAACTTCTCTTGCATAGTGCTGCAAAATTTTCATAATGTTTTGAGTATATGTGGTATAATAAGGACATATCCTGAGTAGGTGTCACTAAAAGAATATTTTTATTATTATCATTGTATTTTCATGACTGAGAATAAAGCTAACATTTTTTAAATTAAGGTTTATGATACATAGGAGGAAATGTGCTGTTTTGTTGTTTAGATTAATATTATTTATATTTTTGTATTAAATATAATGCACCTGCAGTTTCCATGTTTATGCCATTGTGCCTTGAAAAGCAAGCAACATTTGTTGGATAGTACTGTGAAATTAAATTTTGCAACATTAGGTTAAAGCTTGATTTCTTTTTCTTAAAGACTTCAGTAGTGTATAAGTTTTAGTGTCATATTCTCAGCTATGTAATAAAGTGAACGAGATTCTTGTGCACAACATTGTGGTGTAGTGTGCAATTTATTGCACACACAAGTCATGGAAAATGACTATTTTCTTTTTTAAAAAAATATTTGTATTACAGACAAAAAGTGCATTTTGGCTTCTATTTCCCAAGTGCCTCAGCTTTGTATCGCGTCTAAAGACCATGCTCAGTGGAGTTTGGTAATACTCACACTGGAGGAAGTTCTCATGTTTGTTTATCCTTCTGAGCTAACTTTACCTTTTCAGACTTGTGAGACAATTGTTCACCAAACCATGAACTGTTTGCAACCACATCTACTTGCATTCTCGCAGAAACATTTGTCAGATTAGATACACCAGACAACTCTTATTCTTAGCTTAAAAGCAAAGTCATGCAAACAGAGGGATGCTTCTCCGCAAAATACTAGGTTGATTTGAAAATTCTACCAAAACGAGACAATAATACTAATGATACAGAATAATTGAGTAGTTTCTTGGGGATCTAAAAGCTAATTTTCTTTCCTGTAGAATAGGATAGTCATTTTAGATCATACCTATAAAGTTTACTTTTCTTTTCATGAAAAGACAAAATATAACCATTCCTCTACTGAGCAGCATTTACTTGACTAAAAACTGTTAACTATTTTAACTCACCATAACTGGAGGGACACTTGAAATTCTTAGAAGGTGCAATGTGAGTGAAATAAAAAACCCCTATAAAACATTAAATGGAGTTGGGGTCTCCTGCCCTGGAGATATTCAATCAGCCTTGAGAAACCTGTTCCACCTGACTCTGCTTGGGCAGGGATCTAGACTATCACATCTCCAGGAACCTCTTCCAGCCTCAGCTATTCTGTGATTCCATGAAATCATTTCCTTAGTCTAATAAATAATTAAAAAGCAAATTTAATTAGACTGGAAATAGACTACATAACTATTCTATAAGAGCCCTTGGACTTTTCATTCAACACACTGTTCTCAAAATAAATAGTGTTTCAAAGCAGCTGGTTCTTCCAGTGCAACCTAAAGTCTGACATCAGCAACAAGAACACAGTTTTTACTATGAAGTTCCCTTGAAAGTCCACCAAATAAATCCTACTTAGAGGCATTGCTACAGGCATAATTTCTTTACCTTCATATGTTGGCAAAATTTAGATTCTTTGACTTTACCACTGACTGCAGCCTCATGATAGCTGTAGTGAAAATGTTGGGCAGGCGCTTTTAATTACTCTTCTGATCTAAAGAAGAGATATTTGAAAACCCAACTTCAAATGTGGGATTAGAGAAGAGAACCTTCCCAGGTGAAGTGAAATATAGTCCAAGTTTTTCAATGTGTTCTAAAGCTGGTACACAAATAGTAAGAGCTGCAGTATTCATCAAGCTTGATATGTTCAACAGGCTAGGAAATTTTTTTTCTGCACATGTTGAACACTTTGTTATCTTTCAGAACAGTCCGTTGTGTGATGACTCCCAAAGAAAAATCTCCGCATCGTCCAACAAACCAGCTTTTTTCCTCAGAGCTAGGAGAGCTTTTTGAACTGAATATTCTCATAGTCTTTCTAGAGACACATTAAACAGCAGCTTTGTCTTGTTAACACGTGTGACAAACTAGATATCTGCCACTACATCCTTTGATGTAGTTATTTTCTTTGAGATTCAACTTTATCAGCTTCAACCTTTTACTGCATCAGTAGGAACAAAATTGAAATGTATGAATTTTTTTTTTCCTATTTTGCTAGCTCAGCTATTATATGTACTAGATTTTATTGGTGTTCATTGCAAAATGTTACTAGGACCGTATTCATTACGTAATTTTAAGCAAGAACAATTTTTTTGGGGCAAAACACTTATCTCAAACTTTCAGACTCTTTAGATAAGCAGGCTTTAGCCCTGCCCTTCCTGTGACGAACAGATGTGCTTCTGTGTTCCTCCTTGTAAGCTAGAAGACCTGTTGTGGAAGATCCTGGGACTTGGATTCTTAGCAAAACAAAAGTTTTTGGTAAGTGCATGCATTTGTCTAACTGAATATAGAACATTCTAAATATTTGTTGACTGCCTTAAATAGAATCAATTAGTTAGGCATTGTGAGGTCACTGTGAAACAAGGCACCTAGACTCTGAGAGAAAGTCTACATCAGAGAGCATTTTTAGGAGAGGCTGGAGGTTAAGTATGTTCCCAGATCCATCCACGTCTCATCCATGTGGGTCCTTACAGGCAATCTGCAGATTTCCTCAGCAATGCTTCTCAGCAGATGGTAGACAGTCTGTGCTGTCCAGCAGTGCGCTGTGTCATCTGAGCTCACGGGAAAGATGTGCTAATGCACCTTGTCTGCTTGCGTACGCAGCGTGCTCCCCACGGACCAACCTCCAGTTGTAGCTGGAGAGTTACTATAAACTGTAATAACCCACCAGAACTCAAATCTCATCTAATCTCTACATAGAGAACTTTAGCTATTATAGTATAATAATTTTCCAGTTGTAACAGGAAAAAATATAGAAATAGCTATTATAGTATAGTATATAGTTTAATTTTAGATAGTATAATATATATAAAACTGTGATAGTTTAGCTTTACTATGTTATTACAGTAACCATAATAGTTACTTATGTTATTATAGTATATCTTATTTAATGTTTTCTTTGTTAAAACTGTTACTGTACTATAATAGCTATAGTTCTATTTATATAGATTAGATTTGAGTTCTGATGGGTTATTACATAGGCTTTATCTCACCTGGGGGATGTCTAAACACAAAGACACTAGAGTGTTGCTCCAGATAGAATGTCATGTCTCAGCCCATGGAAGTCCACCACTGATTTGAGAGGAGCCAAGTTTCTGTTTTGTTTGCAGGATCTGTGTTAGGATTGGGAAGGTGAGCAGCTGTTGGCTACAAGAGTGGATCAGAGCTGGTCCTGGTGGATACATAATGGACTGCTCTGTACCTTAGCCCTTCACATGAAGCTCTAACCATGCTTTAAAAAGAGGGAAAGAAAAATAAAGCAAAAAAATCTTTATTATTAGGCAGCTGAAGGATCAACAAAAATTACAGTTAACAGGCTTGTGTCCATTTACTGTGATCAATCCCCCAGGGAAGCTCATGAACAGCAGTAACTGAGACGAAGCAGCAGATGAGAGCCATGAGGAGAACGGCTGCTCTGTCAGCCTGCCTTGGATGTAATCGGCTTTTCTTGTTAATGTCTGAAATCCCCTGTAAGTCAGGATGGTGGCAGGATCTAGTGGCAAAATTGAATTGAAGTGCTTTGCAGCCCCCCTTTAACTGATAACCTAATTGCTCTGTATGGAGTGTCCATTGCCTTTGGCTGACAGCAATGATGGTGTAGAGAAAGGGCCCTGATGAGTTCAACCACAGAGTGTGATGCAGATGGTGAGAAACTTTAATGAGTGAGAAATCAGATTTCCAGATAGTTTAGGTGGTTTTCATGCTAACACATATATATGATCATCTCCCCAGCCTTGGGCATAAAGGTCACCATACTTCCTCACACTAAAGAACAAATCGACAGCATTCCCCCTTGCCCAACACATCCCTGCCAAATGTTGCCCCAGCACACCAACCTCAGCATCTCTCAGGCTGCTGCTGAGCTGCCCATCAGTCACTGTGACACTTCCCCAACCTTCCCCACCTTCAGCCTTTGAAGCAGTGACCTGGTCCCCTCACTGACTCATCACACAGCACTGTCCCCTGCTCAGCAGACCCCCAGCCCAGCCTGCACAGTACTTGCAGGCACCCCTCACTGGTGATGTACATACCCATGGAGCACTGGCCCTCCATAACCCTGGGAAGTGCCACATTTCACCCATTCCAACCTGCACAGCAGCATACCATGCCCAGTACCCAGTTTTACCAGTCAGAAACACCTTGCCGCACTGGTTTCTGTCACTTTCAGTGGATACCTTCAATCACTGCGGGGACCTGTACCTTTTGATAGCAAGGACCAGAACATAGAGAAGAACAGGTTTGCTAGGTGTGAGTGTAGGAGTGCACTAGGAATGGGAATGTGGGAATCATGGAAGGAAGGGAGAAAATCAATTATGTGGGAATCATGGTTGGAAAGGAGGGGAAGGGAAGAAGAGATAGTATTGGAGAAACACAGACCATGGATTGGTTTGGCCTTGATTATAGTTTCCCTATCTGTTGTCAGTTAAGAAATCTTTTTCCCCCTAAATTCCTAACTGCTCTCTATGGTGTTAAAATAGAAACATTTTTAATCAAGTTTTGTTCTTATTGACAGTTTTTCTACAGACTTCAGCTTAGCTGATAAAATTAACTGAGCCCACTTCACATTCAGAGCTCACTTATGGATGCTGAAAAACTTTGAAAGAATTTTTGTTTGCCTCAGAAGAGTTTTTTCTAAAACATGATAAAAATTAACTCCCTATATGTACCAGCTTCTTTTAACAAAACTGGAATATCTGATAAGTTTCCTTTAAATCCTAGAAGCCAAAGGCTCTAGTGCTCCTCATAGCTGAGGAGTGGAGGAAAAGCTGAGTCCAAGCTGTCCTCCTTCAGCCTCTTGGCCTGGTCCTGATGGAAAAACAACTGCTCAGGACAAGTCGGAGCAGCCCAGGGAGTTGGAGCGATGCCCAGGGAGCACGATGTGCCTTGTCCTGCCAGAGCAGAGCGCAGGCTGCTCTGGCTGGGCTCCAGGGGAACGGGGGGAGAAATATCCCCAAGACAGCCTGGCTGTATACCACTGAAGAATTTCAGGGAGATTTAAACTAAGGCATGATTTTTCCTTGTCTATCTTAACCCCTTAAACATTTTCTACTCTAAAAACAAGAAGGCAGGTGTGGAGTAAGTACGGAAAGAGAAGGGGTGGTCAGAAAAGTGAGTTGATTTACCCTCCCACAGAGCGTTCAGCCATATGGCAGGAGGAGGCTGCTGGTGAGGGGCTGCACGTCTTACCAAATGATCTGCTGGCATCCAGGTGTTTCAGGATCAGCTCAAATTTGGCTGCAGCATCGCAGAACTTTCACATAGCTGGAGCAAAGCTCTTTTAAAATAAACAGTAACTGCCTAAAATCAGTGCTACATCAACATCAGCTAGTGTCTGAAGTGAATGCATTTTGCTTCTATTTCTTAAGGATTAGCTGCTTTATCCGTTTTGTATCCAAACAAGTGCACAGAGCCTATTTATTTGATAATTACGTATTTATTACCCAGTCTTTCCCAGCAGAGTCATTTCCACACACAAAAGTAAATAACAATTTTTTGTCACTTTCTGAAGTGACACTTTCCCTGTTCCTCTCTTTGCTGCCATTTGAACCATCCTGGCCTGTACCACAAACCACTGTGATGCCCACAAGAAAACTAGGCTTGGAGAGACTAAGGGTCACAAATGTGACTCAGACATAGATTTAAAATTGTGTTTGCATACATTCCTCAAATATTTGAACAACGGGGCTTGTTTCATGCCATGACTTCTCTGCTGAAAGCAGGCCTGTGACATTTATTTTCATGTGGTTGTCCAGTGGTTACCATAACCTGGTGTTGGCATCGGTGAATCTCACTTGAGGGTAGTGTGGGATCCAAGGTGCTTAAATCTCGACAAGTGGCTGGGTGCTGTGCAGGCACCAGCTAGAGAAGAATGGCAAGTGAAAGGGAAAGAAAAACAAAAGACAGAGTGGGAAGGAAACAGCGAGGGGAGACGAAGAAATACTGGGATAGAAAGTCAATGGCGATCCAAGCAACAGAGGCCGAAGTGAAAATTAGAGGTAACTCTGCTAATCTCTTTAGCATTCCTCCCTCCAGAGGCTCCATTTTGCGGAGGGGGAGGCCGAGGCGGGAGGCAGCTTTGCTGCGGCCGCCAGCAGTCCGGGACTGCCAGAGGGAATAGCCCTAGGCAGGGAAAGGCAGCCCGGGGGAGCTGGGGCGGTGCCCTCATGGCGGGGTGCCGGCTGAAAAGGAGGAAAGCCCCGGGATGCGCCCGTCTTAGAGGCTGTGAGGGGCAGCGTGTGAAGGGCTGCGTGAGGGACGGTGCGTGAGGGGCGGTTACCAGCGGGCGGGCAGGGCCGCAGAGGGGGGCGCTGGCGGCACGCGTCGGACGGGCGGGCGGGGCGGGGCGGGGTGGGGCGGGGGCTCCCGGCGGCCTCGGCAAGGCGGGCGGGGCGAGGCCAATCTC
>JANHGN010022829.1:0-11950 GCA_024605025.1 Megaceryle maxima | reverse complement strand
GCCATATTGGTGTGATTGTCGATACTCAGCCGGCTTCCCAACAGGACCCTCTTCAGAAACTGAAGCATCAAGTAACAATAACAACATGGTTTGACCAAGATGATGCAGAGAAAACATCTGCAGTCATTAAATAAGTTATTTAATGTTGGCTCAAAATACCATTTTGGCTTCCTGCAGAAGCCATTTTAGGTTTGAAAATTATGCAGCTATGCCAGTGGAGACCATAACTACAAAGATCCATCCTACAAAATGTCTTCCTAACACTTTTTTCAGCAGCTAATGCAGATGTGAAGATACCATTATTTTGTAATGTCAAGGTAGTGCAGGCTTATAGTGACACTTCCTTTCTCTGGAGAGGCTTTGAAATTACTGAGCCGTCTGCTGCCGTTTGTTGTTGCCTTGGAAATTAATTTGTCAGGTCAGTTGGAAACAGGTTTCAAATAAACCACTGCTTTGAAAGATAATGCACAGTTATCATTGGTGGTGTCACCCTCCCATTGCGGTACATCTGCCTCCCAGTAATTCCCAGCTGGTGCCTGCTTCTGTGAGCAAAGTGTCATCCTTCTCCAGCAGGACCACTGCTGCTTGTGCACATCTGCCCCTTACAGTGGGGCTGCTTGGCACATGAGAGCACTTTGCATCTCACCCACATGCACTTCCTTGTGGCCTTTTCCCCACCATCCACCCAGAGATTACACACAAGTGTATCTCATACTCCAACTCTGTACATAAAGGCCAGGCAGGTCCCTTCAGCTCTCCAACAGAGGAGATGCAGACCACGCTGCCTGGGGTGGAGCATGAGTCTGCAGCCAGGCTGGCCAGAGGACAGGGCAAGGGTGCTGTGCTGGGGCACAAACTACTTCTGTGGTAACTGTGAGCCTATGTGCCCAGTCACTTGTACTGTGAGTAACCAGGGGATGGTACTGTGAGGCACTTCTGGGGGGAGGACTGAAGCCCTTTGGTGGAATCAACCACATCCCTTCCTTCCCAGCCCCAAATTACAAAGTCATTCTGCAGGTCCTCCATCACTATTGCACTCAGTGGCTCCTACCATATTGCCTCTCTTCCCCAGGTCTGCATGACTTTTCCTTGGGGAAGTTGGACAAAAGGTCATTGAACAACACATGCTACTGTTCCAGGCACACACTTTGTCTGGTGTTGGGGCATTGAAGTCTCTCTGGCTGCTGGAGAAAAGAAAGTCACATGGAATAGTAAAGGAACATGTGGGACCTGCCTTTTTCTGCAGTGTGTATAGCCCTGCTCTTAAAGGAGAGTCACAGGTCACAGTCTGCCCATGAGGGATTGCTCAGGACAGGGATTTGACCTGTGCATTATATCTCTATCTATCCATGTAAATAGGCAACAGTATACTTAGATAAACTGATGCTCTAAACTGCACCACTCAAATCCACTTGCTGGTGAGTGGCAGAAGCAATTTGTGTTCATGACCTCATAAGGAACATGAAATCATATGTAAGCTAAGCCATAATGAAGATGTCCCTTTACTGTATTTGCAGTACCATACCAAATGTCTTTTTCTGTATACACATCCCTTGCAAGGGTGAGCTGACCCATAGCTACTGCATCTCTTTTCATATGATGGTTAGATTCACAGAAATGGTCAGCAGACATGGAAACTTTCTGTATTTCCTCTGGGCACAGACCAGACTGCACAGACAGTCTGAATTTGAAGATAGCTTTAGGTACAGTCCTAAGCAGATAGCAGCAGGTAAACATCCACCTCCTGGAAAACGGATGGCTGCTGATCCTTTCTCATCAGTTCTACTGCTTCACAATCCAGTGCACTTGTGCTCTGCTACCCTGGCTGTGAAGGAAAAGAAAAAGGAGACACTCTCTGTGCCAGTGTTTCACCTCTTCCTCCCCACTTGCATCAAGGAGACAGGAATCTTGTCCTAGCAGACTTTGCCCGGACACAGATTCTGAGCAGAAAAGGTGACAGGACTGATCAAAATGGGGACCTGTTACTGTTTTGCACAGAAATAAAATCCTAGGCACAATCCCACCATGCTGCAAATCCAGAAGGGCCAACTGAGTTGATTGTACAAAAATACTGACTGCATATTTCCTGTAGAGAGCAGAGTGGAGCAGATATATACCAGTAAATAATGTGATCAGAATATTTTCTGGAGTACCAAATCACCTGACCTGCAGCCTGCTTCCCCAACATTAGCAGGCAGGATTCACAAGGGAGAAATGCTCTTCCACAGAAATTTGTGGAAAGGACACACCATCTTTTATGCAGAGCTAGAACAACTTAGAACTACACTTCTATGCCTTAGTTTACACTGATAAATCAGAATGCTTCATTTCCTGTCCCCAAGGTCAGACTGAATAGATGAGCTGGCTATGGGCAGAGTAGGAAGTTGACCAAGCAGTGAATGATGGAGAAAGACAGTGCTTTTGCTGAGCAAGAGAAGCCATGTCAGTTTTCTCCAGTGGAGACACTGTGGTACATTCTTCAGAACCTTCAAGAAAGTTGGAAAACTAGAATTTCAGTTTCAAGTTTTTGAAGCTGAGGCCTCAGACAGTGACACATGCCGGAGTTGCATGCTCACCTCCAGGTATATTATAATTCTACCCAGAGCTCTCTGCTCATTGGTTTGGACCCTCTGCCCCACCGGCTAGCTTCCAAGGTTCCCATACCTGCATACCCCGCTCTCCAGGAATTATGTGGATGTTCATCTCACTGTTGAAGTGTTCACTGTACCCCCTCATTATGTGACTTTGGAGCTGTTGGGACAGAAAATCCATTTTACTTATGAAATAGACGGTAGGTTAAGTTAAAAGATTCTAGTAGGTAGAACAGCTTATGCTGCTATTAACTATCAGAGAATGGTAATTTATAAAGCAAAATGGGAATGCTCTCCAGCTAAAGCCAGTTCATGATACAGATGAAGAACTGCATAGCTTGCTTGTGTACACTGATGAAGTTCTGTGGGAGTGAAACATCATCAGTTTTATACTCACTCCCTACACAGATGAGTACCTCTCTGCCTCAGATTTTATTACTCATCTTCTAAAGCAAAATATTTTCCTCCCTCTGCAAAACATCCCTGTTTTGTTACTGAATTGTATCCTCTGTGACTTGCAATAGCTCCTCTTCTTCAACACACATGACTCAGTTTCTTCCCTTTCTTACTCCCTTAAGCAGTTGACAAACCTGTATTTAATTTGATGTCATTACAACATGCAAATATTTCTTGATGCTTTGCTGCTTCCAGACAAGTGTCCTGCCCTGCTAAGGCACTGAATGTCTTTCTTTTCACTGTGTCTGATGTTTTCTTTGTATTGTCCTCAGGATACTTTTTAGAACATATTTTTTTACAAGCCATTTGGAGTGTGGAAAATTTGTCTTCCATAAGAAGGCTTAAGAAGCTCTTGCGGTTTAGCTTACACAAAATAAGATACAGTGACTCTATTAGTCATGAGCTACATATTTTGGGACCAGACTTCCAGAATTCAACCCACCTCCAAAAGCCCCACCTACCCACAAACCCCAAACCACAAGGTCTCTCTGCCTTCCCCACCCCCTAGTTCTCTCCAGTCAGTAAGCTTGAACCTGAATTCTAAGAACAGGGAACAAATATGTAACTGATGTAATTAGTCACTGGGACAATGTCCCTGATATATAGAACAGTCTGTATGTTTCAAGGATTTTAAGACAAGTCTGGGTGTTTCAGAGGTGCTCCTGTTCAGGCAGAAAGCTAGGGCTTCCTATGGGATTTTCCGGGTGCCCTTTTGTAACCCGAGCTGTGCAAGTCAGAGAGACAAAAGGATCCTATGGCAGTCTGATGAATGACATTTTTACACTTGTCTTCAATAGCATTCATTTCCCTGGCTATGGACAACCAGTGGTGCGAAGTCAATTGTCCCTACACTCAGAGCTTTCTACCCTCCATCAAGCAAAAAAGCTATTTTCATTGTTAGGTGGTAACTAAAGAGTGCCTCACCCAAATGTGAATGATGCTGTCTGGCAGCATCAATAAGGCCAGAGTAAGTACACTAGATCTCAAAGAGCTACCCATCTGCTGTGACAAATAGGAGGAAATTCAAGTGCAATACACTTTATGGTAGCTTTTTCTATTCTACAATTTGCAATGTCAATAGAAAGCCAGAGATGACAGTGATGTTGGGCTGAACAGCTCAGAGGTGTAATTGTATATAAAATGAGAACTGGTTTTCATGTAAAAGGATATCTCAGCTGCATGTTTTCATATAATTACCGTGCTTTCACCCTCTCTCCAGATTTCTTTATTGTTGCCTTTTATGAAGGAGCTGAATCAGAGCTCCATCTTCTGTACTGTGTCTGGGCACAGATTGCTTTGATCACATTCCAGTGAAGTATTGCTCTAATGATTGCTGAACCCACGTTTGATGTTGGTTGTGAAAGTGCTGTTTTGACAGTGGAGAGAATGTAAATGCTTTTGGTTTCTGATTATTGTTTGTCATGATTAGAAACAACAACAAGAGCCAGGGGAAGAAAGTAAATACTTAATGGAATGAAAAATTCCACTGCTGCCAGGCTCCCAGCATCAACTGTCAAGCAGTTTCTGCAGAGGCAAGGCAGAGAATGCTTGGCTCCATGCTGAACTATGGAGAAAAGTCTCAACCAAGCTATATGCAGTGTTGCCCCTGGGGAGCATGGCCAGGACACTGGTGTGGAAAATCACTGCAAAGGTAAAGCACAGCGATTCCACTGCGGATGGATGCACTCAGCTGGCTGTACCCTACCCTGGAGCACTGACAGGTGTGGAAAAAGCTAGGTCTTGCCCCACTGCTCTCCAGCACAGCTATGCACTGCCTGGCCATGGTCCAGTCTTTTCCAAACTGTTTTGCTGTAATCTGCCTTGGCATTTACACTATGCTTAGGCCCATTGTATCCAGCTGCTCTAGAGTACAAGAAAGTCCACTCTGTGACTAGGTCTATCACCAATGAAAAACAACATTGTTACAAGAGGACTCATAGCTTCCATACATTTAAATAGTCCTTCTGAATGGAGCTCCGGAAGTCATAGCAGCACAGTCCCTGAGTCTTGAAGGACCAGCAAAGTCACTGCATTGTGAATGGCTTGCCTTTTGTAGCTCTTTTCTTTGGTTATTATCTCTGCAGTCTACTGATCACACTTACAAGAGTTGATGTTTGTCCTGAGCCTCTGTTTCGTCTATGCCTTCTGGTCCCAGAGCATTTATAGGATAGTCACAGGTATCTACAAGGAGAAATGGTGTTTTGGATCATGTTTAGTGACCAACAACTTATGTTCAGTGTGGCATGGTCTGAGGCTTTCCTACAGCCCTTGCCAGCTAAACAAGTTCAGCATTTAACCAAACCATAAACCCCACTGTTTTGTAAAGTAAGGACCTGTCTTCCTACTTGTACCAGGAGCCTTATTCATCATCTTGTTGCTATAGAATCATAGAATCATTAGGGTTGGAAAGGACCTCTAGGATCATCAGGTCCAACCTTCATCTTAACATCTATCTATCCATTAGACCGTAGCCTCAAGTGCTATGTCCACTCTTTTTTTAAACACCTCCGGGGATGATGGCTCGACCACCTCCCTGGGCAGCCTGTTCCAGTGCCTAACCACTCTCTCAGTGAAGAATTTCTTCCTAATAATATCTAAACTAAACCTCCCCTGATGCAAATTGAGGCCATTTCCTTTCTTTTCATCATTAGTAACCTGGGAGAAGAGACCAACACCAGCCTCACTACAAACTCCTTTTAGGTAGTTGTAGAGAGCAATAAGGTCTCCTCTTCTCTAGACTAAACAACCCCAGTTCCCTCAGCCTCTTCTCATAAGGCCTGCTTTCCAGACCCCTCACCAGCTTCGTTGCTCTTCTCTGGACCTGCTGCAGCACCTCATTGTCCTTTCTTGTACTGTGGTTCCCAAAATTGGACACAAGGTGCAGTCTCATGAGTGCCAAATACAGGGACATGATCATGTCCCTACTCCCGCTGGTCACACTGTTTCTGATAAAGGCCAGGATGCTCTTGGCATTCTTGGCCACCTGGGCACACTGCTGGCTCATGTTCAGCTGGCTGTCCACCAGTATTCCCAGGTCCCTTTCCACCTTGCAGCTTTCCAGCCATTCCTCCCCAAGCCTGTAGCATTGCCTGGGGTTGTTGTGACTGAAGTGCATGACCTGGCACTTGGGCTTGTTAAACCTCATCCCATTGACCTCACCCCATTGCTCCAGCCTGTCCAAATCCCTCTGCAGAGCCTTCCTACACAAAAGCAGATCGGCACTCCGACTTAATTTTGTGTCATCTGCAGATTTACTGAGGCCACATTCAATCCCCTCATCCATGTCATCAATAAAGATATTAAACAAGACTGATCTCAAAACTGAGCCCTGAGGGACACCACTTGTGATGGGTCGCCAACTGGATTTGACTCCATTTACCACCACTCTCTGGGCTTAGCCATCCAGCCAGTTTCTAACCTAGGGAAGAGTCCACCTGTCCAAGCCAGCTTCTCCAATAGAATGCTGTGGGAAACAGTGTCAAATGCCTTACTGAAGTCCAGGTAGACAACATCCACCACTTTTCCCCCATCCAACTAGGTGGATCACCATAGAAGGAGATCAGGTTGGTTCAACAGGACTTGCCCTTCATGAACCCATGTTGGCTGGGCCTGATCCCCCCATTGTCCTGCACTTGCCACATGATCATCCCCAAGATGAATGGTTCCATAATCTTCCTGGGTACTGAAGTCAGGCTGACAGGCCTGTAGTTCCCCAGATCCTGCTTCCTTCCCTTTTTGTACATGGGTGTCACAGTGGCAAATCTCTAGTCATCTGGGACTTCCCCAGTTGACCAGGATTGCTGATAAATGATGGAGAATGGCTTGGCAAGTTTCTCCACCAGCTTCCTCAGCACCCTTGGGTGGATCCCATCCAGCCTCTTGACTTATGGGAGTCCAGCTGGCTTAGCAGGTCTTTCACTACTATTTCCTGGATTATGAGGGGATTATTCTGGTCTCCATCCCTATCTTCCAGCTCAGTGGACTGAATACCATGAGGATAACTGGCCTGACTATTAAAGACTGAGGCAAAGAAGGCATTAAGTACCTCAGACTTTTCCTCATCCTTGGTAACAATGTTCCCCCTTGCATCCAATAAAGAGTGGAGATTCTCCCTGGTTCTTTTTTTGTTGTTTATGTATTTGTAAAACCACTTTCTATTACCTCTTGCAGCAGTGGCCAGGCTGAGTTCTGGCTGAGCTTTTGCCCCTCTAATGTTCTTTTTACATGACCTAACCAAATCCCTGTACTCTTCCTGAGTAGCCTGCCCCTTCTTCCAAAGGTGATAGACTCTCCGCTTTCTCCTAAGTCCCAGCAAAAGCTCCCTGTTCAGCCAGCCTGGTCGTTTTCCCTGCCAGTTTGTTTTACAACACATGGGACCTGCTCCTGTGCCTTTAAGAGCTCCTTCCTGAGAAAGGTCCAGCCTTCCTGGACCCCTTTGCCCTCTAGGACTGCACCCTAAGGGACTCTCTCAACCAGTGTTCTAAACAGGTTGAAGTCTGCCCTTCAGAAGTCCATGGTAATAGTTTTTCTGACCCCCCTCCTTACTTGGCCAGGAATTGAGAATTCTATCATTTCATGGTCGTGAAGCCCAAGACGACCTCCAACAACTACATCATCCAGCAGACCTTCTCTGTAAACAAGTCTAGAAAGGCACCTCCCCTGGTGGGTCACTTACTATCTGAGTCAAAATGTTATCTTCCACACAGTCCAGGAATCTCCTAGACTGTTTCCTGACTGCTGCGTTATATTTCCAGCAGATGTCCGTTAAGTTGAGGTCCCCCATAAGAACAAGGGCTTGTGATTTTGCAGCTTCTGCCAGTTGTCTATAGAACAATTCATCAACCTGTTCATCCTGGTTGGGTGGTTTATAACAAACTCCCAACAGGATATCTTCCTCGTTGGCTTTCCTCAACTTCACTCATAAACATTCAACTGATCTGTCACACTTGTTGACCTCCATGCAGTCAAAACACTCCCTAATATAGAGAGCCACCCCACCGTCCTTTCTATCTTGCCTATTCCGTTTGTAGAGCTTATAGCCACCCATTGCAGCATTCCACTCATGAGAGTCATCCTACCATGTTTCTGTAATGGCAACTACATCATAGCAGTTGTGGTGCACAATGGCTTCCAGCTCCTCCTGCTTGCTTTCCATGCTGCGTGCATTAATGTAAAGGCACTAAAGCCAGGCTAACGACTTAATTCCTAACAATGGCCTGCCACTCTTAGGCTCAGCTCTGGAAGGCCTAGTTTTATCCCCTTCCCCCTTCAGACCTAGTTTAAAGTCCTAGATTTATTTCATTTGAAATGCTGCATCAACATCACATAGGTCTTTCAAGTTAACTCAGACTCATACTTTCCCTGCCACTGCCCAGATGTTTCTTGCATTGCGGGAAGGATGTTTGTCACAGAATCCAATGTGGTCAGGACACAGCAGTCAATCACATTAAAGAAAGAAGATCCTTGTCATATGGAAGTGCAATGAGGCAACAGTAACAACAAAGTGAGATACCTAGTACACCTGGCAGCTTCATTGTATGCCAGAGTAAACCCATTCAGTATTTTCAATGTGCTTTGCCTCATTTGGCATTTTCCTAAGTCCTGTCATATCACACACACTAACTTTTATACTTGCCATCTCAAATAACTTTTGTCAAAGCCATCTTGATGAAGGGCAGTACTGGTGTTCCCATATGTCTATAAATATTTAATGCTACAAAATTGTTAATGTTTTGCTAAATATATCTTTATAGAGACATTGGCAATGACTGTGGGGTTTTTTCCATCAATTTTAAGGAGAGTAGTTTTGCTTCACTAATATATTTAGAGTATCAGAAATCAATAATTGGGTTTGTGCTGTCGTTTCCTTGGGATGACATTCAGCATATATTTCAGACTAATATATGCATGTTACATGCATGATGTGCTCATAGTACCGAAGCCTGAACCTTTCAGGCAGAACACTTCCATAACATAATTATACTAGTTATCAAAAAGTAAATATTTCCAGAAGAGAAACACTGATTTCAGTTACACTAAATCATGCAGAATCAAAGTCTGGCTGAGGTTGGAAGGGACTTCTTGAGGTCATCTTGTCCAATCCCCCTGGCTCAGGCAGGACCACCAAGAGCTGGTTGCTTAGGACCAGGTCTGGATGGCTTTTGAATATCTCAAAGGAGAGAGACTCTGCCATTTCTCTGGTCAACCTGTGTCAGTGCTCAGTCACTCTCACAGAGAAAAAAAGGTTTTCTAATGTTCAGAGGGAACCTTCTATGTTTAAATGTGTGCCCATTGCCTCTGTTCTGTCACTGGGCACCACTGAGAAGATCCTGGCTCTGATGTCTTTGCAGTCTCCCTTCAGGTATTTATATACATTGATAAAATCTCTGCTGACCCTTTTCTTCTGCAGGCTGAACAGTCTCAGCTTTCTCAGCCTTGCCTCTTAGAATAAATGCCCCATTCCCTTAATTATCTTAGTGGCTTTTTGCAGACTCTCTCCAGTATGTCCATATGTCCTTGTACTGGGGAACCCAGAATTGGACCCATCACTCCAGCTGTGGCTTCACCAGTGATGAGGAGAGGTGAATGATCCCCTCCCTTGATCAGCTGACATCATATTAGCCTTTTTTTGTGGCAAGGGCATATTGATGGCTCATATTTAACTTGGTGCCCAGCAGGACCCTTAGGCTTTTTCTGCTTTCCACCTGGTTGGCCCCCACCTTGTCCTGGTGCACAGTGTTATTCCCTATATACACATGAAGCAAACCAGGAACTTAAAATAGTAATTTTGAATATCATGGGAACTTGAGCTTTCCCAGATGGCTGGAAGGCCACAAATGACATATTGATGCAAAGATGAACAAGTCAGGCCCAGAGTCATATATTAGCCCCAGCATGATGTGTGTCTCTTCCTTGTGTCTTAGCCCCAGCATGATGTGTGTCTCTTCCTTGTGTCTTTGTACAAGAAACACTGCCCACTTCAATCCCTGGAGTTTTCAGATCTCTGTTACTCCATGTCAGCAGTTCCTAACATGGCATGTAGGACAGTGTCCCATCATCTTCCTATTCAAAAGTGTCCCTAATGGTGTGAGGAGACCACTTTGGAAATTGAAGCCTCTTCAAGCAAAGAGTGTCCAAAAAAGGAGATCTGGAAGGAAGAACATGTCAGACTTTTATTTGGTATGGGAAGGTGGCTCAATATGACTTCTGTGTCCATCTTTCCGTTAATATTGCCATGCACTGAGAAGGCCTAGTACAAACAGAAAAAATACAAGAGGATATGTGATGACTCTGAAGTTAGGACTTCATCTGCAGTATGTGGTAAGAAAACAACCATTTTATGCATGAAACTAAGGACAGAAGAAAGGGTTGTCTGTGAAGGAGGCTGGTCATATGAGTGGAGGTACATCCTTAAGGAAGGAAAGGAAAGGGGTTCCAACAGCTGGGGCCGCTTACCACATTTGTCTTGCAGAGACTCAAATTTAATACATTTACCACAGTCTATGGTACTAGGCACATCAACAAAGTTGAAAGTTCATGGATACGCTAGAAAAATTATCTACTCTATGAAAGGGGTTATCTACTACATGGACAGGACCTCAAATCACTGTGTATTGGCCTGCCATGCATCCTTAATCTTGTATGTGAAATGGTTGCGTTGTATCTGTCCTAGAAGATCTGACTTGTGATGCATCAAATACTTGTGATGTATCTGATATATAAGTGTACTTCTGAAGCTCTAACCTGTGATGTATTAGATACACTGCCTTAGCTTATGGGCTTACCGCTCAGCCAATCAGCTGCTACTAAGTCACATGGGAAAAGGTGAAGAGAAGAAGTGGTATGAATGTATACATGACATAGCTGGAGTAGCAGTTTGCTAAGCATCCCAGTATGTTTTGTGGTCCTTACCAGCCTCTGCCAGTCAGGCTGAGAGACACCACAGATGTTGTGGTTTAAGGGTGAACAGATTGAATGAGGGGGACTGGTGGTAACCCTAGGACTCTGAGGAGACAGCGGGCAGCTGTTATTCCCTCCCTTTCCCTGACACACTCCATATAACAAGAGGGGGAGAGAAGGGGGCGAAGTGTGGGGGTGTGGTGGTGTGTTCAGGGGCTCTTCCTTCCCAGGCTCTGGGAGCTGCGACAGCATCTCAGCATGGCAGGCCTGACTCCACATGTGCTGTGCAATCCATCATGATCTGAGAGCAGGTGTTGTATGCAGTTCTGTATCCTTTCCTTAATACTAATTTTCTTCTGTTTTTATCATGTTATTCATTAAATATTTTCTTTATTCCCCTTTTTATCCTCCCCTGGGAGGGAATGGGCAATGAGACTAATCCTGCTCTGTGTATCATGTGGGCTTGACCTGAGCCTTAAATGGAGAAGACAGATTTGGTAGTTCATCAATACACAGAAACTATCATGTAGTTTTCATTGTAAAGAAGTGATTTACATAAGAAAACCCCCAAACATCTTTTATTGTGCTGCTAGGCCACTTAAGCACTGCTTGATATTTTACAGGGGCCTGAAATGCAGTTTGAAGCAGGAAATATTCATAACTCTGTGTATTGCAGCAATGTCTTCTAGCTATTGATAGTGGCCAAGGCTCAGGTTTTCATTGCTTCCAGTGCTCCAGGCACTGTTCTTGTGCAGAACAAGGACATTCCTTGTGCTGAATCTCTTGATTGACACAGGAATGGAAGTTAGTGGAGCATATATGTTAGAGTTCCAGCATCTTGTTTTGCAGGCTAACACATAGCATGCTTGCTTCATGAGGGATTAAGTTCCATCTTAACGATAAAGAAACATCTTCTTCCCCTCCCGCCCTTCCTACCTCCCTGCCCCCCATCCTTCCACCAGTGGGTCCCTTTCTCCACAACCAACATACCTTATAGCTATGGT
>JANHGN010022827.1:0-45191 GCA_024605025.1 Megaceryle maxima | reverse complement strand
TCCTTCCTGTGCTGAGGGCTCCAGAGCTGGATGCAGTATTCCAGGTGAGGTCTCACCAGAGCAGAGTGGCAGAATCATATCTTTATCAATGATCTTGATGAGGAGAGATAGAATGTACCCTCAGAAAATTTGCAGATGACACTGAGTTAGACGGAAGTGTTAATCTGCTTGAGGGTTGGAAGGCTCTTCAGAGGGACCTGGTCAGTCTGGATTGGTGGGCTGAGGCCAATCATATAGGCTTCAACAAGGCCAAGTGCCAAGTCCTGTACTTGGGCCACAACAACCCCATACAACACTACAGGCTTGGGGAGCAGTGGCTGGAAAGCTGCCTGTCAGAAAGGGACCTGGGGCTGCTGATCGACAAGCAGATGAATATGAGCCAGCAGTGTGCCTAGATGGCCAAGAAAGCCAATGGCATCCTGGACTGCATCAGGAATAGCGTAGCCAGCAGGATTAGAGAAGTGATTGTTCCACTGTACTCAGCACTGGCAAAGCTGCAGATTGAGCACTGTGTTCAGTTTTGGGCACCACAGTATAAGAAACACATTGAGGTGCTCAAGTGTGTACAGAGAAGATTAACAAAGTCAGAGAAGGGTTTTGAGAATATGAGGACTGACTGATGGAGCTGGGGTTGTTTAGTCTGAAGTAAACAGGGCTAAGCAGAGACCTTATCACCCTCTAAAAGTACCTGAAAGGAGGTTGTAGAGAGGTCAGTGTTGGTCTCTTCTCACAAGTCACAACTGATAGGACAAGAGCAAACGGCATCAAGTTGCACCTGGGGAGGTTTAAGTTGGACATTAGGAAAAACTTCTATACCAAAAGTGTTATCAAAGACTGGAACAGGCTGCTAGGGAAGTGGTTGAATTGCCATCCCTGAATGTATTTAAAAAATGTCTAGATACAGTAGTTAAGGATATGGTGTAGAAGCGGCATTGGTAGAGTTAGATAACAGTTGGACTTGATAATCTTAACGGTCTTTTCAAATCATAGCAATTCTATGATTCTGTGTGTGGTTATCTGGTTCATAATTACAGAAAAGTATGTTCCTACAGAAACTGTGAATTCCAGCAATACTGTGAAGTTTTCTAACTTCAATTACTATCTTTCATCCTTGGGAAGGATAGTGATTTGCTTCTTGAGAGCAAATCTGACATTTGGAAGGCTCTGCATCCCGTAAAGTGTGTTGGCAGCTACTTCTGGGCATCACTGTGGCCTTTTGTCATAGGTTGAATTGTTAAATTCCACTGCAACGGCATGAGTTCAGGAAACTGTGTAGATCTAAAAAAAAGCATGTGATTGTACAAGTAGAAAATCATCTTCTTATTCAAATGGGAAAGTGAGGATTTAAAAGATCGCATTCTCACCATCTTCCCTAAACACAGAATTAAGATGTAGAGCAGAGCAGAGGCATCTGAAATGCTGAGATTCTTTTGTAGCCAATGGAGCACTGAAGTTGGACACCTGAAGTTAAAACAGATTAAGAACTGTCAGACAGAAAGAACTTTGTCCAAGAAAAACATGTTCAGAGACTTGCATGGTGACACATGGGATGTTTGTAGCCTACAGAAATCTGACCAAGGATCTCCTGCACTCTAGTCATCCTTATTCTTTCACCTACCACCCTAAATATTGGTTTCTTTTCCAGCTCTACTAGATGTCCTTTTTCCTCCCCATAAGATTTACGCTAACCATGGCCTCAGATAAGTGGACCTTCCTATCACTATGAAAAGGATGTTCCCACATTCTCTTCTCTTTCATTACACTTCACATTGCTCTGAAATAGATTGGCACCTGAAGGTTTGTCACAGGTAGTGGTCTTCTGTGTGGAGGTCTTGTGCATGCTGGGTTGTTTCTTGCATATATCCAGTGTATGCAGTATCAACGATGTAAGGCTATTTCTTAAAAACACCATCTATGTATGCATCTCCACACAGAAATTTTCTTGCTTGCAATGTACACTTTCTCCCTAACATGTAACTTAAAATCTCTCTTTTTATCTTTTAAAGGACTTTACAGGACTAAGAGAGCAAACTTACTGGGTCACAAGGACAAGCATTATGGAATAAATTGAACTGTCCAACTACGTGTGCATTTAGACAGATATAAACAAGGAAACAAGGTTTAAAGAAGTTACCAGAAAATACTATATGCTTGAGTCAACATTGCAAAACAAGTTTTAGATGTTGCTAAAAATCACCTCACCATTTTTTCCAAAAGTGTCCTGCCTCACCATGATCTGTTAATTCAGCCTTGAACATCTTAATTTCATTTACATAACAAAGTCACAGTGTCACAGTGTGAAGTCACCTAAAACAGTTATTATGTATTGGGGCGGGGAGGCAGACAGCAGCAGAAAGAAAAGACTGTAAGCATTTAGATGTCCTACTGAGACAAAGTTTATATATCTGTTTTCCTAAATTTCCAAAGTGAGACTAGATTGAAGCACTGGTGTTTTGAGACCTTCTTATTTTTGCCTGATGCCTCCCAACTTACTTGACTGATATCAATACTGTTTACCCCAGTGAGTTTAATTTTACTCAGTGTCACCATTCTTGGTAGAAGTAGGGCAAAGCATTCACTTTCTTGACTCAAAATATTTCTGACAATGACTTTTCCAAGGTTATGCATTATAAGGAGTTTCAAAAGTGGATTTTAATTCTGCATGCCTTGATTTCATGTTCTTCATACAAGGGTCTGTAGGCAGATGCATCAAATTTGGTCAGCCTATAATTCTATAACTATGTATTACACACATTATATATATATAACACAAATAAAAAGGTATTAACACTTTAGAAAGAGATGGCTTTACTCATTCTCTTTTCTCAGAAGTGAAGTATGTCTATTAAGTCTTGCCTTGCTCACAAAATTATTGTTATATTTAATTAATTAATGTTTGTAAAGTACTTTGAGAACCCTGTATTACTAAGCATCCTGCTAGTCCACTTCTCGAAGTGACTCAATACTGCATGAAGCCCTATCTCCTGCCAATTACCAACAGGCAGGCAGCCAAAAGAGCAGTGGCAGATACAGAACCTGTACTGGGAAAACACGAACAAGGAAACTTACTGAATAGTCCAGAGTGAGGGACAAGAAAGGAAGAAAGAAAAAATTTAGGACAAGGGAGAAGATAAGCACATCCTCTATCCTCTTTCACCCTACAGATGGACTTTTTCCTACCATCATTCTCCTGATTGCCCTTTTTCTTTCAGATTGTTTGGGACATTTTAATCCCTTTTGTTCCACCTTCTGCTTCAGAATACTCTCATGGCCCCTTCTGGGAAGATGAGTAGGATGCTATTAGATTCTCTAGCATTTAAATCCCAGCTTTGCTCCTTGCTTGCTGGTGGGGGTCTTTCTTTTTCCTAGTCTGTATTCACCTAGGCCAAATCCAAAGCTTGCTGAAGTCATTTACAGTCTATCCCTTGATTACAGAGGATTAGGCCTCTGTGCACTCCATGGTGTTGCTAAAATTAATTCATTACTGTCTATGGAATTCTCTGGGAAAAAAAATAAAAATATATCACTATCCAAGGAGAAACAGGCATTACTATTTCCCAGACAGCTGACTGCAGATTTGTTTATTTGCCATTGAACTAGGCATGCAACTGTAGTTCCAGTGCAGAGCACTGTGCCAGTCCCAGGGCAGAAGAGGAAGAGTTGTGATCTCATTTCATTAAACAGAGTTTAGAATTTGTTTCATCAAAAGTACCTTGACAAATGCATTACTGTTTATGGACCACTGATTACATGTCCCTCAGTAGACAAGACAGGTAGAGTAAGACAGGGCTTATCCCTCAGCACATACTAATGAGGCTGTTCTGCCAGCAGCTCTGTGTGGCCAGATGCCGTACTTGGATAGAGTCCCATTGGGTTTCTTTGTGGGTGCAATTGCAAACAGTCAGTTGCAAAATCACAGTTTAACTATCATCTTTGCTGAACAAAGTCAGGAATGAGTAACAAAAGTAAATGATGCATTGCTTTGCTGATGAGGAAGAATTCCATATCCCACTCTAATCTGTGTAGTATATTACTGTGCTAGCTTTTGCCTAAACTGTAAACATTCAACACTTGGGAGTACAGGTATATGGTAGGATGTGTGATCACTACCTCAGGAAAAAACATTTCAAAAGGCTGCTGAAACTGCAAAATTTCAGACACCACACCCACGTACTTGTGGCATCAGCAGGCAGCACTGCAGGGACCCAGATCTAGCTTAGCCAACAGACTTCACTTGTACAGAAGTAACATTGCCTCTGCAAAACAGACACTAGCATTGCATTAAACTTCTGCCACTCTTAGAAGCATCTCTAAGCCTGTCACGAAGTAGACTGGCAAGGGCTGATGCCTGCCCATTTGCCCCGGAAAGTGAGCTGTGTGGGTTCCCCTTCACATTTAGACTTGTCTGGAGAAAGGACAAGTGATGCTCACCTCCTCTAAATGCTTCAAATATTATAGCATGGATTACTCAGTCTCAGCAGACTTCAGATAGCTTTTGTCATCCATCAGAAGCAGCTTTGTCCTTCCCCATGTGCCAAGCCAGGCCATTGTTTTGTAATGAACAGCTTCCATTAGAGTGCACAATTTCTCATCCTGTCTGACTATGCTGATCATTCTTGTAATTAAGTCTCTTTTGATTCTCTTTGGCAGCACACCATCTGCACAAGAAGGCACACCTGGAAAGTGGTTTTCCTCTGCTTTTGCTACCCTTGATTAAACTCTGTTTTAAAGCAGAGAAGCCTAATCAAAGAATTGCCTGACTGGAGGTAGCTGTGCCTGTCTAACATTTGTCATAGCTTCCATCTGAAGGCTGCAGGATTTGTATTTGCACAGCAATTTCAAAAAATCTTACCACCATGGAGGGGTAAATATTTTCAGATTTCACTCTTAAGGAAAAAATCCAATGAAATGAAGTAAAGAAGAAAATAATAGGGTACTGTAGACATTTAATAGGTTTCAGCAGTAATTACTATTAAATCCTATAGAATTTACTAGAAAAAATACTTGGGTTTTTATAGTATTCTTTCACAACCCAGAAGAATCTTATTCCTGAATGAGTTCAAGAAAATGTAAAAGGAAAATATAATTTTTTAATTCAGGGCATGTTTAACTTCAAGCTATCCTCATAATTTTAGTAACTAAAGGCCAAGTCAGTGCTGTACCTCATGTGAGGCACAACACAGCTGGGCAGGATGAGAAAAGAGGAGAGAGAGATATTTTATATTCTGCTGTCTGTCCTGGTTTGAGTTACAACAGAACTAGTTCTGTTCAGTAATTTTACTTTTCAGATAACTGCACTTTCTGAAGTTAACAGCGTATTTTTGCAGTGTCTGCTTCTAGCACTGATAATACTTGATGTTTACAGTTGCTACCAAGGATTAATGTGCAGAAGGGCTCTTGCTTATACTTGCTGCTGTGCAGACCAAGGTCACTGCTGGATTTTGTGTAGAACATTGGGAGGTTCAGAAAGTAAAAGGCTGCACATGCTGGAAGCAGCAGACAGGACAGGTGACCCTAAACTGACCAAAGACCTCTTCCATCCCATATACATCATATTCAGTACAAAGCTGAGGAATCACAAGGGTAAAGTGCTCCTCTTCAGTGGCTGGCATCTGAGAAGGACTTTGTTTGCTCTGCCTTTCATCCTGATCCTTGTGTTCCTGAATCCAATTCCAGTATTCAGCTCCTGAATCCAATTCTCATCTGTCGCTGAGTCCAGTGTGGGACTTCCCCACTGCGTGATCCACAGCATCAGGGGTGATGGTGACGTAACTGCCATAGGGCGGTTGGGTTCAAAACTGGTTTTGTATATATTTGTATATATATTTTGTATATATATTCCATTTTATCATTATTATTTTCATTAAAGCTGGTTTAGTTTCCTTTTCTAATCGATAGGTCTCTACTCCCTTATTCCCTTTCTCTTCCCCTTTGGGGAGGGAGAGGGGTTAACAGAGAGCATCTGTTACAGGCCTATCAGATGGCCCTGACCCTAAACCTTGACACTCACTGCCTTTGATGCTGGAGTTGAGTATCAACAGAACTTTTACATTGTATTCTGCGTTGAATCAAATGTCAAAAGGAAGATCTCTGTAGACATATATACGCATGAAAACATACCTGCATATAGTACCATCAGGTTCCAGTGCCTTCTTCCAGTCCATTCCTGAACAAAACTACACCTTGTTGCCAGCCTAACATCAAGACCCATGCTGGTGCTCCTAGATTATCATAGGTCTCTAACGACTTCTGGTAGAGTGTAACAAAGCCCTGAGTCTCTGTACCTGTTAATAAAATGACAAGCTGCTTCCTGTCTCTGATCTCCCATCATGACCTCTGCACCATGTAAAAAGGACAAGAATCTTTGTCATGTGAAAACTTTTTCCCTGGTCATTTACAGTACCCAAAAGCAATTAGATAGAAAGACTGAGACAGGAGCCAAGAGGTATAAAAATAAAAACTGGAGGAGAAAAAAAAGTACAGCTTCTGAAGTGGGCAAATTACCCAGAAAGAGGTGTTTTCTAAGTTTACAAATAGTTGGTGCCAACCAATTTGAGCTTCTTAACAGCAGTGATATATCTTTAAAAAGCAACGATAAAAAAGCACTTAGTTTACTAAATAATACAGTTTTTTTACCCTTGATGAAAGGCTGCTGCTTATCATGCAGATATCAAGGCGAGCCACCTAATGGCACTAATTTCAAACCCTGCTGCTGTAATGTTTAGTGCCTGGGAAACAAATTACAATGGATTCAGAACAGTTAGTGGTACATTTAAGAGCAGAAGAATACAGAAATGCCATTTTATTAGCTTCTGCAGATTTTTATAAAATGTCTGCTAAAGACTGGCAAGAATCTGCAACACTGGTAGCTTGGGCTGGGCAAGGCTTAGAAATGAAAGTAAGTACCTGAAAGCCTTGTCACATTCTCAGTGGGAGTTACACTGTTTACATGCAGTTCACATTTATAGAAGTGTGGGTTGCTTTTTATTTCTCCCGCTTTGCATCCTTTCACTGCAGTTACCTGTTCATTCAGCAAACATGTTTCAACTGAGTCTTCCTGGACCTGATTTCTGTCTTAGAAAATGTGCCTGTAACAAGCACAATTGAATACTCAACTCCTGCTTTTACCTATGACACTATTCTTTTCTTCACCCCTTTCTGGCCCAATTCTTAACACATTCTTTCCCTTGTTAGTCTCACATAAGCAGAATGACATGCTCACTAATAAATGACTTTTTCTAGTAACTTGTTCATGTAGAAAAGAAGGAAGTAGCTACAGATCAGAATGATCTGATGCTAATAAATGGCTTTTCCTAATATCTTCCTTCTGTAGACAAAAAGGAAGCAAATACAGATCCACTACTTTCACAATACTAACAGTTATTCTTTTTGTTAGGACCTGCACAAGCTGGACTTAAGTTTTGAAGTTTATCAATGCCATTCACTCCCAACCAAAAATCATCACTCTGGTATTTCTAGTACCACATCTTCTAAACCAGCTACAAAACTGGGCAATACGCAAAAGACCAATTCCTTCTCCGTGGTATTATTGTTGTGCAAACAACTGTGTAATGGTGTTAGGAAAATGTGGCAGGCACACTTATTACCCACAGGTAACAGAAAAATATTTTGTGTGCCTAGGGTTGGTGCAAGTCTGTCATGCAAAATTGTATAAAGAATGTCTGTCTCTTCATTTAGTTTACATAGTATAAGAGGAATGCTTATAAATAGCTATCCAGGGCTTTGTGTTTGCATACATTGCTAACTAGGAAGTGTGAAAATCATTGTGTATACATCAGACTTTAAATAAGGTATGTTATTGAAACATCAGCTTCTGTGAAGGCCTTTCTCACAAAAAAAGCTGCTGAAAAGGCCATCTCCTGTAGGTTGCTCCATGACGGATTCCTCACTCTCCCCAACAGAAGGCTTTAGCCAACATGGGACAGAATTATGACTGGGCCTTGTGATCAAAGGCTACCTTCTTCACCCCTGTAACAGTTGTTTTTCCAAACAAAGTGTAGTAATCCCAGCCAGAAGACCATAATACTTCAAGGAGGTAGTGATCCACATCACAGTTATCCTGATCAAGTGCAGACCTACACTGTACCTCCAGCATCACACTGTGCCATGCTGCTCAAATCTTTTGGATGCAGGACAACCTCAGCCAGCTATTCACAACAGCAAACCGTAAGGGTACCTCCCATTCAGCACCTGCAACTATACCATTCCCATGGCCTTGCCTTTATAGAGCAGTGCAGCAGAAGTTCTCATGAGATCATCCCTTCTGATTGATACTAGAAATTATGATAGAGTTGTTTTCTTTAAGAAAACCATATACTATCTCAAATGACCAATAAGCATAAAATGTCTTTATGGAAGAGATCTGCTTAATGAACCATGGGAAAATCCACACAGGGTCCGCCCAATGCTGCATCAATATGGGGTGCCCAGCATTTGAAACAATGTAAAATTCACTCATTCTCTGTTCTTCTTAATTCTGTCTTATCAAAACCAATGTTTTATTGAGTCTTTTGTTGTTGGGTCTTATTGAGATCCAGAAATAAACCTCTTTCCCTTTCTCTCCTCCTCCTCACCTGTGCAGAGCACACAGAGGTACCTTAGCTGAAACACAGTGGACTATATATTCTGCACGGAAGAAGACAGAAAGAAGCAAGAAGACTTCAATGATTCTGGTGATGCTAGCATTTGGTTAGGCTTTACTCAGTGGCAACAGCATAAGTCAAGGCATTCACTGCAATTAATATTACAGAGGTCAGTGGTTCATATTTAATGACGGATAGAAAAAAATACTTTGAATGGTATACAGCTACAAATGAAAATATCTACATTTACATGTTTAAATGTTTCTTCCTGCAATCCAGTAGTTTTAACTTCATAAAAGACAACCAACATCTAGCAAATACATTCAACAAATTCTAGATAACAAATTAGTTCACTCTAACATAGCAACCTCTCAGCTCAGTTGCCAAGTGCACTGTGCTGCCTGACACATCCTAAAATACCAGTCGTGTCCAAGTGTGGATAGAAGATACAAGGAGATAGCATCTTTTCTGAGAGATTGGAGCCCAAATGGACTTCAGAGTATGTTGAATACCCCCTCCCCCCCATACACTGCTCCTGTTGTACCATTAATTTGTGGCATAGATTCAGAGAACAAAAGACACATAAGCATTGTGTTCACTTGCACAAAACAGAAATGAATAGTTGTTATGGATCCCCTCAAAAAGGCATGAGTTTCAGAGTATGTAGTTCAACACTGTAGTTTTCATTGCAAATTCATTGGTCATTATTTTCCTCTATTTCACTTCTTATGTTTTCATAGTATACTAATTCTCAATTTGACATTTGCTGCCTGATTCAGAGTTAAGAAAACAGCCTAAGAAGGAAAAGAGATTTGTAAAATTAAAGGTTATTTATATCATCACAAGCAAAGTCATTTACATGCTTAAAAGACTGTTAAAACTGATCTGAATCTCAAAAATTTGTAATGCTGCATTCAAAAATGTGGCTAGAACCATGCTCATTAAAGAAGCCTTATCAACTTCGGTAGTATAAAGCATGAAAAAATAGTGAATAAAGGTGCTGTTGGTATGGGGAAGTAAGGAGGGTAGAAAACAGTTAATTATTTCCCTCACCAACACTGTTTCCAAGTCTGAGGGGAACTGAGCATTTGAGGCTGGAAAAGACAGACTGAAGAATTTGTAGAACTAAAGCTACTGACATTGAAAATATGTAATGGTGATCTGGACACATAAACCTTGACAAACAAAGTTTATTTTCTTCTTCATCCCCTGAGGAAAAAAAAAACCAACAAAACACCAAGTAAAACTAAACAAAAACAAATCATGAAAACTTCAAAGGAAATGCTGAGGATAAAGAAGAGATGGCTTGAATTTCACCATCTAAACCAGCATAAAATAGGAGATTTTAGCTTTTGAAAGGCAATCTGATAAGTAGTCCACAATAACTATATTTTTGTGGAAAAAAAAAAAAAAACCCACTTATTTTTTCCCCCAGGAAGTCATTACTCCTCAAAAAAGTGTCATGTTCAACACAATCTAATTAGACAAAAACATAAGCCTCTGGTATAATAAGTTATTGAGGTAGAAAAAGCTTTTAATTTAAATTTGAGCATTACTATCTTCAGTGGGCAAATACCCAGTCATTTCCCCATTCCCAGATCCAGAGTGTCCCCTGCTGATCTTGTTCTAAGTTCTAAGTACAATTCTTATTGGAATTAGATGCATGGTGTTCAGCCTGGTCCCCTGGAGAGTGAGTACACCAATGCAGTATTTCATTACGTATGAGATTGTCAGAATATTCGGTTGTCACTCCCTGATATCTTCTGGACACATTGATCAACTTCAAGCGAATTTGTCAAAAAAGTCACTAAATGAAAGATTTAATTATCAGTTTTATGAAAAGCTGGTAGTCATGTAGACATTTAACACTCTTCATGAAGTCTGAGTCAAAAAAAGAAGCTTCAGTGAAGAGCTACATCTCGTTAAGCATCAAAGACTACATCAGTGCTAACAGGAAGTATAGCTCAACAGGAGCAAAGAACTTGTGCTGGTAACCAGATAGCCACACTGTACATATAATGTGTAGGGATGTAGCAGAATTTTGAACCAGCTCTAAATTGATCTTGTGAAGAAAATGGCAATTAGAAGATTTTTTTTTTCATCCCAAAACAATCAAGTTCATAGACTCTACAATATGAACCAATGTAGGCTAAGTAGGGATAATGTGAGATTAGCTGCAGAACCTCTTCATCCTACAGTGCTACCCAGGGAACCCAATGGCAGACACAACCCAGAAGAAATTCATCCTACTAGTTCTATTTCTGTTTGTTCTACTGCAGCAAGCTACAAGTGATTCTCTCCTTCCAACATCTCTTAGTAAGTATGTACAGATGAACAGAAATTCATTGACTGTGGAAACAGTGAGGTACCAGTGGGAACTCACCAGAGAGGTAACTTGTTGCTTCTGCATGAAATCAGATTATGAGGTAAGGATAATAAAACAATATGTCACAGGGCACCATCTGGAGAAACACAGAGATAGGAATACTGAACCTTCCATGCTATTTCCTCCAAATTAAGTGGCATATGACAAGAGTAGAAAATGAAAAATGAACATACTATTCCCAAAGTAGGACTATTGGGAAGATAAATTAATAGGAACTGGATATTTAGACACATATTTAAAATCGTGGAAATTTATCCCAAAGCTCTGAACATTTAGAAGATTGATGTCAATATAAAGCATCACCAGATTTTCCAGAAGAATATTACAGTTAAAAAGATGCACCAGTGGCAGGCAAACCAGAAGCTTTTTTAACTTTCTTCTATGTATTTGACATAGAGGGGTGACTGACCCACAAGCCAATGAGAGTGCCCTTCAAAATAGACTCTGGCCTCGCTCTTCTACAGAGCCAAAAAAAGTGAAAAATTGGTGATTCATTTGCACTTTCCTTGCCCTAAGGTACTGTTTTAGTACCAAATATGTTTTAAGACATAATGCTCACACTTTTTAAAAGGTTAACGTTAATGGTAGTGGCCACTTAATTGGCCTAGTTTGCCTGCTGTGTCTACTGTCTCTCTTAACAGAAGACATGAGAAGTAACTATGCCCCGCAGTCAAATGGTCAGGCAAGATATAAAACAATTCCCAGAAAATAGCCATTTATACTGAGAAGAAAATGAGAGAAAAGCTAGGGAGACAGACTGACAGCTCAAAGGCTCATCAGAGAATGAACTTTTAGCATATGGCAAGAAGCTGAAATAAGCCGTGAGGTAAAACAGTAAAGATTGCTATCAGTTTTGGGGCTGCTTTAACATATTCTATTGTTGTTGCTGTTCTTTTCTATAGTAAATTGAAGGTGGTGTTTTCTTCTTGGAGGATTTCACCTTCATTGGCAATTCAATGTAAGTGACATTATAAAGCCATAATATGAACAAAAGCCAGTATGTATTAATGGTATAAATTTCAAGATCATTAATAACTTAAGTAATGCTTGAATTAATGAGCTAAAGTCTGCTGACACTTTTTGCTGTTTCTTGTTCTGTTTCTTAATGACAAATTGTTTGACAAGAAAGATTTGTTTTCTACGTTTAAATCACATTGAATGACTTTGTAACACTTCATCCTCCCCAATACAGTTGAAGCTAATGGCTTCTTCTATGTATTGCTTAAATTTGATAGAAGAAAATTACACAAAAGCTGAAAATACCATATAAATATTTACACAATAAAGTGCATTAATTATAATGCAGTCATAATTAGAACAGAGTAAGAGTAATGAAAGGTACTTCAAAATATTTGTAAACAACTGGCATAAAGTTTTTCAGTAGGAAGGAGAATAATTCCAACTGAATTTCAGCAAATATACAGTTTATGTAACAGGATCCTTAAAGCCATCTTGTGACAAGACAGTGTGGTAGCTGGAATACATTACTTTAAACTTCCAGTTGCATCAGATGGTGATGTAATTACCCATATAAAAAGATCAGACTCATATTCTAGTTAGAGTAATTATACTGCAGATAACATATGCCTATGGAAAAGTTACAACTGAAAATGTCATGAGCACTAACACTCCCCTATTTCATTTGCAGGTCTCAGTTTTGCTGTTTGTCTTCCAGATAAAATAAATAATTTCCAATTTCTTGTGCAATACCAAAAAAAAAAAAAAAAAAAAAGGACATCTTTTTCATTTGTTGTATTGTCTACTTAGAGAAAAGTACAAGTAATGCAGAGGAATGTCAAAAGATTATTTTCATTTTGTTGATCTGATGACAATTAACGTTTTCTCTCTCCAGAGAGATGCAAAAGGAAATCATCAGAACCGCTCAGACAGGGAAAGTGTTTTTCCCTTACTGCAGCAGCTGCCACCTTTCCAGCCTAACAGTGAAACCAGCACTGAAGCTGCAGGTTTTATACCTTGAGACTACTGAATGGACACAGTAAATAGCCTCAATAGGGTTTATTAGTAACAGTGAAGCAGCACTGTAAGCATTCATTCTATTCAACACAGTAAGAAGCTGTTTATGTTTATTTGGTGGAGATATTATTTAAATCTTTCACAGTGGCTTTTCTGCAGTGACTGCAAATGGTTTTGTGGGAAATTCTGTCTACTTGAACAAGGATGAAATACTGGCAAAGGATATAAGCATCAGGTCAGGAAGATTGCAACACTTATTCATTTAGGATTCAGACAGAAGCAAATAATCTGACACGCTACAATTTTTACCGTGGCTTTTTTTACTGTGTGACAAGCAGTAAGCAGAAAAATAATCAGGATATTGGCAATATATCTCAGTATTCAGTAGAATGGCTAGTCCCTTCTATTTCCATTAAAATTTGACTTTGGTGAGGTTACATTGATTTATTCTAACCGGCAATAAAGTCCTTTAGACTTTAACAGTTGCTATAGATGTAAATTTGCAAGCTAGAAACTGCCAGTGCTGGTTGGCTGGATATGGATTGGTGGCCTACGTTTCTTAACATATCATGGATTTTTGGTGATTTTTTTTTTTTTTCCAATAAAGGTAGACTTTGATGTTTTTCTCTGGACTTATTTAATGCTACTATACTGACTGCAGCTCAGTAAACAAAGATGGAAAAAGGACAAAGTGAGCAGTGGCTATGCTGTGACAGAGTATGACAGAAGCAGTTTCTGTCTGTATCTCTCTACAGACTGGAGATGCTATTAGGAAACTACTCTTTCATCCTTTTATCTACCTCACTGTGACCTCACTTACAAAATTAGTATTTTGGAGTTTCTTGAAATTGTGTACACTTTCTTGTGTTTCCTTTAAAAAAATATGACTTCCCCCAAATAAATTATTTTCAGTTTTCAGAATATGAAATCCTCAAGCTTTTTGACACATCTGAACTTTTTTTACAGAAATAGATTTATATGTTCCCCACTTGAATCAAAATATAAACCCACTTTGTAAGATATGTGCATGTGAATGTAGCATGTATTTGTGTGCTTGTGTGTATGCACATGTACACATAGAGAATGTGACTGGTGCCGATGTGGAAATGATGGCAAGTATGAAACTAAGACAATGGAAAGAAAACAGGAGGAAAATTCATGTTGTATTACATATCTTGATCCATAATCATAAATCCACAAAACCCATAGAATCATTCTGTCAGAATAAACCTCATAGAGTCATCTGGTCCGGCTCTTCCACTCAAAGCTTGAAAGTTAGATTGAACTTTGAAGTTAGATGAGGATGACCAAAGTTACATCTTCCTAACATTGTGTAATGAAATAAAAATAGTCATATAGGAAGCTTAAAATGTCACCTACTCTAGCCCCTTGTACTGTATAGCATTAGCTCTACTACTTCTGATCCGTGCTTCTCTAACATGCTTTTAGAGAACGTTCACAGAAAAATTTCTATGGGTATTTTTTTAACTGTCTTTCAATACTTGACTGTCCACACACTTAAAATGGAAAAAAAAAAAAAAAAAAAATCCTGCTGCTCAAAATTAATTTGACCCCATAAATTCTTTTAAAAAAAAAAAAAATTAGGGTTTTTTTTAGGTTTACCTAAAGTTAGTTACATGCAAACGCCTGTTTTGTATATGCAGAAAACAAGTGTTCACAGCCCTGTAAATTTGCTGAATCTTTTCATAAATTAATAGCAGAAGATGGATTTCACTGTCCCATTAATAAAAAATGGTAACCCAGTATAGCATGAAAAGATAATCTATCTGAAAAAAATTAAACTAATTTCTCCCTTCATCTACCCAAAGTAGGTAATATCCACAGCAAATCCAAATGTTGCTTTTTTTCTGTATCAGTGAATACTAACTTTTTAAATAAAATGAAGTATATTTGGAACAAAATTCACCTGGAATATTTTCTTGTTTGTTATACAAAATTTTTGGTCTGTCATAGTATTTAAAACCTGTTTTAGCACTTTGCCAAAATAGATTCTTGTTGATACCTAAAACTGATCTTAATCCTTCAATAGAACATTTCTTTACTGTTTACCACTAGAATCCTCAAGCTCTGGTCACATCTTTTTTGCAATTTTGGTACCACTGAAACAGACCCTAAGTGCTATTGCTCCTAAATGGCTCCACGGACATAAGGCCAAGAAGAATACTAAGAATCTCCTTACTTCCATGGGGTACAAAATAGTAGTACAGTTCTTCTGCTCCACCTTTGGCATCCTTTTTCCTGTCACATTATGCCATAACATACTGCTGCACAGAGTGCTTTCCTCACCTCTTTCTTAGGACAGCAACAATGTATTTCACTCTAAGGAAATTTTCAGTGTAAATCTAAGCAAGATAACCCCCAAACTATAGTATATTCCCCACATTTTACAGAATATGAACAAAACTCCCCTAGTTTTAAGTTGGAGAGTGAAACAGGTGTAGAAAATTAAGATGTAGTGTTATTTAATGCATAAATTAAAAATAAAGATTACGTGTCCCTCACAAACTTGATCTAATGTGACCCAGCAGCAAAGGGCTTTGCATTCTACATTTTATGTCCTTGGATTTCACACACAGAATATTAATAAACTGGAGCTTGTAGGTGTCCTGCATCTGCTCCCAACACATCTCAACATAGACAACTTACAGAAATCATTGAGTCAGCCTTACATTACTGATTAATCACACTCTCCTTTTTTCAGTCTGTACCTTCCCAGTGATTTAAAGCTCTATGGGTTTGATTTTTAACAGTTGCATTCCTTCCTGAGTTTTTTCAATGTTTTCTACCCTGTAGCTTGCCCACTGAAGCTTTGTGCTGTGCTGTTACTCCCTCACCTGCTCCTTCAGTTCATTGCAGGTTGCTCGTTTTTTAACATCTCTAGGCTAAACTGGGGTCTAGTAGAGAGGTCTAATGCATTCCAGTTGCTGTGACCACAACAGGCGCGTCAAACTACTTCCAAATCATACAGACACTTTATTTGGGGTTTTAAAGGGAAATACAAACTATTAATGAAACTTTCAGAACAATCAGAAGCAGGATGAACAGATTTATATGTAAAGCTGCTTAAGAATGTTTGATTCGCCTTAAGTATCTGTTTAAAAAAACCCTAGAAAGTATTTTTTAAATGTTCTCAGATTGCTAAGCAAAATTGAAAAATGAAGAGGGTTTGGGCTTTGGGCTTTTTTTGTTTGTTTGTTTACTTGGTTGCTTTTTTTTTCCCCACAGTGAAAAACAAAACAAAACAAAACAAAACAAAACCCCAAACAAACTTAAAGGAATGTCAAAGAAAAATTCAAAGACTCTTTTTCTCCCATTGTTGTCAAGAAATTTCATGGAAATTAAAATAATTTCCAAAAAGGTCTACTCATAAGAAACACAGTGCTCACATCTTTTCCTTTTTTTTTTTTTTTAACATATATTTATAATTAGCATATGTATTACCATACTGCATTTATTCATAAAATCACTGCATGATCTGAGGAGTGCAAGCTGCTTAGCTCTTTGAAGAGTTTCAAGTAATAAGATATTTAATGAAAAACCAAAGTACCAGCAGTCTGACATCCAATGCAAATAAATGCCAGATATATAATCTCCTCCAAGGCAGATCTGGGTTAGAGGGACCCTAGAATATTACAGCAGTTCTTTGTCAATTACATTAATGCAAAGCGAATGAGGTAATATCATACTCAAAAACCAAATGTTTTGTTATTTTCATTAAATAATGATTTACCAATAGAATAGTAATACCTCACCATTGAAAGCAGGACTGGAGTCAGTGCAGACTGCATCTGTTTTTAAAAGCTGTGCTTTTGTTCCTTAATCCTGTATTCAGGGAAGACTGCAAGTTCTGATAATCAGACTACTATTTCACTCAGACTTTGTTGCTATAAATGTATTAACTTTTTCATAAAGCAATCTCTATTTGCAATTAATCAAGTGAGTTGTCTCTTTAAGATAGTAGCTTAGCAACTTCCCCAAAGCCAGGGGAAGTCCCAGTTGGTGCTGCAGACGGACAAAATTATTATCTCAAGGTTGATCTAATTCATGCGAATGTTTCAAAGCATCTTTTTGATTATAAGGGAGCAGAGAAAAAAGTTTGATGGGAGTTGAAAAAAGTTACATGTAGGTGAGTGGTTTTTATGTGCTTGTGACCTAAAGAATTTTTCCAAAGGCAACTAATGGTTTTATTTGTCTAAAAACTCATAGAGTTTTGTTTGTCATTTCCAAACAGGCTGTATGATGAAAAAAGTAGGTTTTTCTTCTGATTATTTTGCTTCATCTCCAAACTATCCACTCATTCAAATGAGAAAAAGTAGGATACTGGAAACACAGAAATATACTTTTTAGGTGAGATGAATGGAATGAGAACCCATAATGGAATGAGAACCATAAATGGATTATACTGAATTCATATTAAGGCATCTAGATTCCCAATTGCATGCAAGACTGAAGATTTGACAATTTCGCATTTGACTAAGCCTTTCACAGCTTCATGGCATGGAGTCAGGAAATACTGTTGTTCTCAGGGTTCCAATGTGCCAACTGCCATTGTGCCACTGTACCATTGCTCAATCAGAGTTTCAGGCTTCAGAAGTTTTGACTGAAAATGGCCACGGGGCCACCCTTGTATCAACAATAGATAGGTGTCTTTTAACAGGAGCAAACGGAACCCTAGGGACAGAGCTGTATCAAGGTCTTGCTTTTGCAAACACATTACACTGAAGTACTCTGCATGCTTAATTATTTGCAATGTCTTCGATCAAGTTTAAAACAATTCTTCTTCCTCTCCCCTTCACAGCAGGACAAAATGTTGCATGCTACAATGAACAACAGTAAATATGCTTCTTTTTCTTAAGAGAACAATTACTGCTAGCAGGTAATGGTCAACACCATACACGATTGGCCTTCTTGCCTGTGCCCTCTCCAAATGCAAGTCTAAAGCATTTTAGCCATGTTCAACAAGATGGGCACAATCTATGCCTGTGCAGACAATTCAAAGGCTCTCAGTGGAAGAAAGTTTTCTTCTTTGTTTGCTCTCTCTGAGGATCTGACAGTCATCAAAACCTCAAGATATTCAGGGTTTACTTAAAACTCTTAATTTAGCTTAAGTTTATGAGGACTAACCTGACAATTTGTCGCACACGTAAACTCATTTATGTTGTTCCATTGAATATTCAGCTAAGCAGCATCTGAAACTTTCTGAAATCTCCTTGTATTCATTCTCAGAGCAGCAGAACAGTTTTGATTCCTATTGCTGAAAGGTTTTCATTTAAATCATTATGTACTGCTTCAGAGCTTTCTGTCTGGGGACAAGAATTAAGATTTTTGCAAGCAATAGTAACTTGCTATCAAAGACAGAGACACTAAATGTTGAGAGCCATAGATGACTGGTTTGTATAATCACCTAAATTTACATGTTTTATATGAAGCTGAGGATGGTTTTCTTCTTTCAGTACAACCTGGTTATGAAACTGCATCCCTAATACCCAATCCTTGAAACTCACTCAATTACAGAGGTTTTAATGAGAGGCCAAGCACTTATATTATTCTTGGATACAATGAACTGAAAATTATTTTAAAAAAATTTAATCTTTTTTTATGTTTTCGAAGGACTGACTAAGAAGTCAAGTTCAATAAATCCTAATTTGACCATGTGTGGATTAATATTGTTGCTACATCTTGCTACTTGACTCCTAGTATTTTCTCTCTGTCTTCCAAGGTGGTGTACTGCAAAAGACCAGCAGACTATTCCTTGAGCCAAAAAGCAGATTTTTTTTTGTCATTTTAAAAATATTTATTCAGAAAAACTGGGTAAGGCTCAGTGTTCTTTGTACACGAAATGAAGAGTTCTCTCTAACTGCAAATTGTCAATGCTTGATTTATATCCTAAATTGTGAAGATTTATAAGGTATAGGAATGAACATGATGAAGTTGAAAGGAGTGGAAGTAAGAAGAATCAAATTAAATTTAAGAGAGAGGGCTGACAGAGGATGCTTGCCTACCTGCTGTCTTCACCTTTGCAATTCACTTCCCAGCCTAGACCTAAGGAGTTCTACAGTTAGAAGGCTTTCAGGCTTGTACTCAGATATGCGGGAAGGGGGCATATAACTGAATAAGGATGAGCATGTATGATGTAGAAGAACCAGGACAAACTTGGCATATTTGGCACCTTATTTGTTCTCATGTTATAGGAATGATACTTATTCCACAGAATTAAAATAATCTTTATGTGCAAAGCATAGCAAGATCTGCTGATTATATCCAAAAGAAATGCGGATACCGGGACTTTAATACAAGGTTCTAATACATACTAAAGAAGAGCCTAGTATTTCAATCTCAGTCATACCTACTACACTGCTACTATGCTCTTGCAAGTAGCGTAAGTTAAATATGCTTTCTCAGGATGAGCAGGGAAGCATTTTATTTCATCAGTTTTGAGTACCTGTCATCTAGCTGTACCGTATGACCCATTTACAGTTTTGTTTTCTAGGACAGTTATACAGTAGCTTTAAGAAAACAAAGGATCTCATCCTTGTGCTATGAACAGAATAGAACCTCTTACCCTTGAATTGAGTCATCGGGGACACGAGACAGCTGCCATCCTTGCATGATAGGATATTCCAACAACTTCTGCATAGTTGCTATTTTAATGGTAGTGTTCTTCAGGGGCTCAAGGGCCTGCTTCCTAGTTTGGTATTATCTGGCTTGACATGCAACACAAATTTACCCACTTTTCATACTAGGTATTAATCTATCAATTTCCAGGTGTTCTGCAGCCCAAGCTGCCATGAGTCTGGAAATCTCAAACAATATAGTAAGTCTCTATCCAAACAGATCCAACTAATCATACTCTGTGAAATGTATTTTCTAAATATGAGTCGATTAAAAGGCATATGGATAGTATGCCCAAGACAACTGTATCACAAGAAGGTAACTGTACTTAGCAAAGTTTCTAAGGGATGTCACCTGAACAATGCTTATATAGGAAGATACTGGAGTTGTTATAGGAACAACATAACAACATGTAGTTGTTATAGCATCCTTCAACTCTTGGATATCTAATTTCAGATGGGAATGGAAGAATATAGTAAACTCCAGAACAGCCCAAAATTGTAGGCTTTGTGGTCATTTACCAACTTGAAAGTATCATCAGAACTTACTTTGTTTTCCAAATTCATTAGAGAAACCAGTGTATGAAAGAATGTTAGGAGTGATTATAAGAGCATGGCTTGCAATGCTATGCAAAGAAGTCTACAAACAGTCTACTGATGTGCTGCTATTGTAATATTTACAATTTAAATTTTGATAACAAACTTTCACAACAGTTTCAAGGTCTCACAGTGATCTGTAGCTCCTCACCAGTATTTCTAGTTAAGGAACCACTAGTTTAGAAATTGAGCTAATCTATCACCTAGAAATACTGGGGTTTAGGTTGGGTTTAAAACATTGATAGGTCAGCATGTCATGTTTCCACCCTCTATTCTGCAGATGATTACATGACTTTCATCTGATGGAAGCTGACATTTCAGTGCTTTGTAAGAACACCATATTATACAGATGTACTTCTAAAAAGGTGGTTTACATTATGAGCGCAATGGTAACAGAAAAACAAGTCCCTTGAGTTGTCAAGAAGGGAAAACTCAATGCATGGCTGGACTAATGAAGAATTCTTAAAATCTATAGAATCTGGATTTTTATTCTTTTCTATTTGGTTTTACTTTTGTTTTTATTATTATTAAAGAACCAGAATACTGTTGAATCATATAATAAAAATAAGCATGTACTTGTGTTCTTACATCCACAAACTGAAGGAGTGATAAGGATTGTTTAATGGAGTTGGTACTGGTATCGATCACTCATTGCTTAAAAAGGAACTTGCAGGTTAATCAGATCTGCCAGTGTCTTTCTCATTATTTACACTGCTGAAGAGGATTAAATATTAGGGGGAAAGACCAAGGTTTGCTTTGCCAGATAAATAAAAATCAATTTGTTGTCGTTAGTAAATGTGCTAAATGTAGCAAAGGTAACAAATCCTGCAGCACTCTTGAGGATGTTTTTTCAAGACAAAGTAGACTCTGAAAGGCAGTAAAGACATGATTATGACATGGTACTATGTAGGAGGTACTGCTCACTCCATCTTCTGGTTAATTTTTCTGTTAACCTCATTTCGATACCTGATTTTTCATGTAATGTGTGATATTAATCTCCACAGGGGATGGACAATTACACACAGCTGTTTCTTCTTTTAATCTTGTTTCCAATTCATAGCTTGGACATATCTTATGCAAATTGTTTGTGTTCATGACATTCAGGTTCTCTAACAGATCTGGAGACAGCTAATGAGACTGGATGTAGACCTTGACGAGTTTCTGTAACACTTAACACCTTCACCACAGATTGTGTTGCAGCTGTACTTGCAAATTCCATATCCTTGTCCATTTGCAGCCTTCTGACTACCTGCAATACAAACTGTTGTATTGCTGACAGCCAAAGTTTCTTGGTGAACTCTTTCACCAAGTTCCAGCAGCTGCAGTACCAAGTGCCATATTCAGTAGTAATATCCCCTGGCTTTGTACCAGGCTGCATAGTACATGGATTTATAGATTAGGGAGAGTTGAACTTGATGTGAGGGAAAGATACAAGCAAAGTTATATTCATGTTTAAAGTCTACTTTCTCTAAAACTGTCCTACTACCTATGATGATTTTTTTTTTTTCCTCTGACAGCATACCTTCCAAAAGTGGTAGATCATGGATACACATGATTTGTACGAGTGTAGATTCTTTCCCCTCACATAGTGGGATCTAGTACTGCAGTAAGCGGTATACAACATTTCCATGCCTGTGTGACAGCAGAACAGGTTCTTACCTCACTCAATTGCCTGACAGACAATGCAAGTAAGAGCGCACACCTTATCAGTGTTATGTTTGTTTACTTCTCTGTGTTCATATACTGTATAAATCTCCGAGACCATTTGGCTGAAATTAGAATGGAAGAATCGACAAAGTGACATGGGTGAAATGCAGCTTGCAGTTTGATTGTGTGTGGAATAGGTTTCATTTTTAAGTATCTGAATAAACCAGAATGCAAGGAGAAAACAAGGTGCTTGTTCTACAATTCCTGAGCTCAATTTATTCCTCAAATTGGAAGCAGGAAGAGGATTAACCTCTTTTCAATTGGTAATAATTGAGCAAAGACTGTTAGGATACAGCACCGTGGAGGCTGGACTATGTTGTAGCAAACAGCTTCATGCCATACTGCCAGAAGTTAAGCATATTCAGTACCTTACAGGACTGAGACCATAGTCCACCAACATTCGGAAACATTCACTATAAGCAAATATATATTTTTAAATTTTCTTTTCCCTACATTTTACACCTGAGAATTATCTGACCTCACAGTAAAAATAATTTCTGTGATTACTTGAACTTTCCTATTCTTCTTCCAGACTTCCAGCTCCATCAGCATCTTAGCTCTTTCTATGCTTCAACACAAAACTGATTTTAGTCATATTCTAAGTTCCTCAACATAGAAATGTTTTCTAAAAATTCATGGTGACTATGTGGCTCCAGATTTTCTACTGTGGCATTAGGCACATGCTGTCAGTATTCTGTGTGCACTATGCCCAGCTTTGGGGTTCGCCTACCTTTCCAGGATTCAGAGCTGACTGCATCTCTCATACTCAGGCCTGCCCTGCTCCCCACACTTCAGTGCAATAGGGCTGCGACCTTGACAGTCAGGCCTCTGCCCTTACCTACCTTGGTGACACCCTTGGCTCCCAGATCCCCCTCCCTTGGGGAGCAGCTGGCCCTTGCTGCTCCTTTACACTTATCTTTAAGGGCAAAAGGTCATGAACTATCAGTTTTAAGTACTCTAAAACTGATTAAGTTTGTAATAAGCATCAGTCTACTCACTTCCAACTTGTTAGAACTTTTTATCTTAAAAATCAATTCATTAACAATCTACCTAATATACACACTCTTGTGAGATCACCATGCTGGTGAGTCTCCAGTCTTGATACCTGTCTCATCAAGAGCTACTTTTAACATGTTCCATCGATTTCCTCTGTAACATGAAAAAACCAACTCCTCATCTGTGACTATTTTGCCATTTTCCTGTGTTTTCTTAAAATATATTGCACCTGTCCAGAAGAAATTAAAATTAATTTAATTTTATTAATTCAATTAAAAGGTTTCATAATATGTCACTGTTGTCATGTTGTATTCATTTTTATAGAATAGGATGTTACCAATGCATTTCCTGCTGCATGTTTTCTATGATGCCTCACTTTTACTCTGTGCAAGACATTGGTACTATCTGATCTTTTCAAGCAGAAGTGTTTACTGCCTCAGCCCTTTAAACAGTTTCTCATTAATATGGCTCCCATCACTTCCTTCTTCTTGCAAGTACTGTAGTTCTGCCTGGAGCATGCACAGGTCACGGCAAGGGCAGGAGGTATCTTATTGCTCCTAGGTACTTCTGAGGGAACCGATTTTCAAGTTCCTCTTAATTACTTAGGATGACCACAATGCCTCACTCCTGCTCCACGTAGTGCTAGAGTAGTCAGTGGGACATCAACCTTGTTCTGGTCATCTTCACAAAGTCACAAGTCACAGTGTGCTGTTGTGACACTGAGGCTAACCATGTATTGGCCTGCATTAATTAGTGAAAGCATAATCGGTAGGTTGAAGGAAGTGATTATTTCCTTCTGTTGTCTCAGAAAGTTGGATCTGGAGTCTTACATCTGAGACTGGGCCTTTTCAGAGGAAATGCATTATGAACAGCTAGGAGAGAGTCAATGGAAGGTTATTACTATGGTGGGAGTGCTGAAGGACACAGGCATACAGGGCCAAGGCAGGTGGCTTTTGTTTAGCCTCATCAGGAGACAATGAAAAGTGGACTATTGCTGATGTGCAGAAAAAAGCAGAAGTTCAGGGAACCTCTAATCCTGCAGCATTTTTAGCCGAGGAGAAGGAACAATCATGAAGTCTCTGTGGTCACTTTACTTCATCAATGACTGTTTAAGAAAGCATTTAAGAATTTAGCTTTGGTTTCCTGTTATCAAGAATTCTTACTGTAGTTTAGCTTCACACACAAACACATTTTCTCACATTCTACCTATGCTTCCAAGAAAAAGCACTGAAGAGTGATGTTCTTACTTCAAATAGTGGTAGAACTGCATATAAGATGCCAGCAAACAGTTGCACATTTTGAGAAAGGATGGAATTTATAACAATAGAGACTGCATACAGCATGTGTACATAGCACAGTACAATGAAGCACTGCACAACAAGTGGTTATTAAATACTGTCTCAGAAGCAGAAGAGTTACTTTAGACCAGACAGAATAGCCAAATGACACAGCACAGCTCAACCTATCCACACACACTAGTACATTTTCTCACATTAAAAATTATTTCCTGGGGGTTGTTTGTTTGATTCCATGAGCATAGTCTTTATCATCACATATTCTGTTAATGTGTATTTCTACAGATGTACTCTCCAAAAAAAATGCAACAAATATTATAGGACAATGTGTCCCTATGGAAATTATTAGAATGAAGATCAATACCTTACTTCAAAAAAACAGTCATTACTATTCTATCAGTATAAGACTGGAGTAATTCAGCTGGCATTTTTATTTGTGATCTGCTGGGAATTTGCATCCTCAAAATTATGAAGAGACTCTGATTTCTTGTTCTAACCTACCTGAAGTCAATGGTCTTAGTAAGAGCAAGCAGGTAGGGCATATTATATGTTTGCAACATGTTAAAGGCATTTTGCTTTCCCTACAGAGTATCACTATGCAAGACTTCTCCAAACAAAATCTGTAAGTACAGACTGAAGCCTGGCAGCAAAGAAGCTGAACAGAATGCAACAGTAGAGGCTTTTCTTCATCCTTGGCAGCTTGCTGAGTTTCCTCTTAAGAATTCTACATTGCAGGTGACACATTTTCCTACCTTCCAGATCCTTCATAACACCTGCTACAGTGACTGACTCACTTACATTTCCCCAGGATTTTTCATACCACTTAAAAACAGAACAGGTTAGAGAAAGTATCTTGCCAGTTTCTGTACACTAAGATTCTCTCACCTGACAATAAACATATTCCTCCCAGCCACTTGTGCCATTTATGAAATGCCAAGAAGAGGAAATTGATTCTAGCAATCCTACTGGTCTGTTTGCCAACTGGAGGAAAAAAGGAGGGAAAAAAAGCCACTTTATTTTGTAGAAATACATCACATTACAAAATTCTGTGAATCATATTCAGTATTAAGGAGGGGAAGCAGAGAAGGTTCTGTCCTGTATGTGAGTCAGTAATCATATGATTGCCTGTAAACAGCAATGCTTGCAACACTGCTAACTAAACTCCACTCTTTCTGGGTAGAGCTTCTTTTCATTTTGGTTTATTTTTAATTCACAGCACATTTCTGTTCTGCCTCTAGTTCAAGGATATGCAGGTATATTGTAGCACTAACTGTTGGTTAGCCAAGCTGATTTATGGAGCAGCTTTCCTTTTCCTTTCCCACTGCCTGTAATGTAATATAAAAAGGAAATATAAAATAGAGTCATAAAATAATTGATTCACTGACATCTACTAGCAAATGAACTCACAGTTCAAAAAGGCAGAGAACAGAATAGATGATTGTCACATCTAACACAGACAAATGCCATTTAACTGTTAAGAAATGAAGATAATATTGAGTGTTACTTTCACAGCAGATGAAGAATATGAGAATGACAACAGGTTGTCCTCTTCTGAATCTGTTAATCCATTGCATGCCTCTCAACTCGCACTTTGTTTTGACCTAAATGGTGAAAGCTGATATTAAAGTTCTTATTTCATGTTGGTGATGGTTTGGGATTTTTTTTAAAAAATGAAAGATTCCATTGCTCAACTTTTCTTAAGACATTCAGCACTCCAGATGGCTCTGTCATACTTTCAGTGCTTTCATCGTAGGAAGTAAATGGCTTTAGAATTTGCATGCCACAGAGAGCACTGGATGGCTTTCAGATTCAGTCCACAGGATTATATTTTATGTCACTGTCTTGAGATTGTGGGCAGAGAATGACATTTAAACCAAATGATGAATAATTAACAAATTCATAGCAGAAATTAATCAGGCCACTGGCTTTTGGGATCAGCAACTGAGTCAAATGGTCTTCTTTATTCCAAACCTGAATTATTTAAAACATCTGAAGACACTGAACAGATGCTACATTATCCGCTTTTCTTAACAGTAACCTCCATTAATGCCACATGTTACATAAAGACTTGGAATAGCCCGGCCACTGACAAAGTCACAGTCCAGTAGCCTTGCCCGTCTTGTGCCCTGTCTTGAAGAGAAATTCAGCAGTCATTTGTGTTTCACCCACCAACATTGTTCCACATTACATAAAGAATGCAGAATTCGTAGTTGCAGTTGCCTCTGTCCAGATACCAAACTCACCAACAGAATCGCATGCTTACTTTAAAAGCAGAAGTGTGAAGCAGAACAAGCTAGATATTACCTACAACCAGCTAAAAACTAGTTTTCCCCGCCTTGCAAGCAAAAATGACCAAGATGAACCTAACTGATGGTGCACAATCACAAGATAGCTCCTTTCAAAATACAGAATGCAAAACTACTGCTTACTTAAAATGAAACTGCGTGTCATAGGATGGGACAAATTGTTTTTTCTTGCTACTTCTAAACTGCTAGTGTTTCTAACAGCATCCTCATTTTAAAACTAATTAATAAAACCACAACATGGTGTTTTTCAATATCACCACCTAGCAAAAAAATATACCATAAGTATGAGTGGCTGCTCATTCTGGCCTATACCCAAATTGGAGCCACCTTCTCAAACTGGTAAGTATACCATATGTCTTAGAAATTTAACCTGATACTGCACGCTGTTCCATATGGGCATAGTATCTATACCAAACAGGCTGTAAGATTAAGACTCTTTCTGGGTTAGAAATCATCTACAAACTGTTTAAGATGTATTCCAGTGTATTAATCATTTATTTTTACCCCAGATTTCTTCCTTGAAATACTGCACTTCCTAGATCTTATTTGTCTAAATAATTGTTAATAGATGGGCCAGTATTCACTTCTTACATTTGTGTCCTTGGAAGGTATGCAGAAGGGTAATGAATCACTGGTAATGTAATGGGATTATGTGAATTTTTCTTAAAATTAATTCACATAGCTAACAAAAACTGCAATTTATTCAAATTTTCAAGAATAAAAAAGTTTGAGAGAAATCAGTTATATTAATGGGAATTTCTAAGTATTTAAGTAATAAAAAACATCAATCTGAGATTCAGAGTAACATAAATACCTGCATTAATTTTAAGCACAGTAGGCATTTATCTTTTAGCTTTTGACTAATTTGGAATGCTTATAAGGAGTCTATTTCATTTTAAGATTAACATTTGTGTTCTGCTTCTTTTCTCTATAACCAACACTACTATGTTAATTGCACTTAGATTTCGGCCTATACCAGGGTTAATGTCTGAGAAATGTAATATTTTTAATAAAAGCGATTGGTAAACTTAAACACACTTAAGAGAATTACTACAAATCCCTATAAAAAGTCATAGTGGACTCCAATCAGGAAAGTTGCCCTTGAAAGCATCACCTCTATCTCTGACTTCTAATCTAGTCTCCGTTTTATTAAAAACAGAGTTTTTTCTCTTTTTATCCTAGGAAATGGTGGGTTGTTGTGTATCTGTATAAGTAGTTTCCAACCAAGATCTGAAGCAATTTTAACTGATGCATTTTTTTTAATGTCAGTAGAAGTCCAGGTGCATATATCTATTTGGGCCATACATACTCAGACTTCATCCATTACTATCACTTTTATTTCTTCTGGTTCCTAATTTTGTTAACTCATATAAAGAACATTCATAGGATGTCTTTTGTTGTCAATACACAATATTTAGACAAATTACAAAACTTCACCAGATCCTTAAGATGTAAAATTTGAATAGCCAGAGATAATAGCTGGCATTTGGCCAACCTGCTCCACAAACTACACAGATTAGATTCAGATCAATATCCAATAAATGTCTCCTCATCCTAATACATAGTCAGTGCCTTCCCTGTTCAAAAATCAACCCCACTTGTTTCATCTTGTTCCTCAAGAGAAAGTGAAATGTATATGATTCTACTTCAATTTCCATTATTTTTTTCTCTTTCACGGCATCTCAGGTCCAAGCACATGACAAGAAATTGTGAAACAACACCACAAATGTTTCTAAAACAGTATCCTTCAAAGGCTGGCCATCAGTTAATGTTTGTCACACCAACCAATCAATATGAGATTGCATCAAGAACCTATTTCCTGCACAAGATGAGTAGAAATGTATGCTCTGAATGGCTAACTAAAAACTTCCACATATCTCATGTGCAGAAACACACAAACTATGATTTTCAATCTTTGCTTGACTGCTGGTGTAATGATCAAAACTCTAATTGTATAGGCTCAGAACTGCCAGCAGCACCTTATTTCTTCCCTATACATGCACACTTTTGTTTTTCCTTTCTGCCATAGAAGAGATAGCATAGTGGTTTTTAAAGCTAGCATTTCATCTTCAGGTGATCACTCTCAGTTCATATACATATTGGTCTAGTCAGGATTCAGATAATGTAACAGGGGCCCAATCCAGCTCTCACTTTAAAAGTAGTATGAGACTCACTGATCTCAGTGGAAGCTAGATCAAGCCTCAAGTGTGCTGGGGGAGATATTTTCTGAAATATCTGAAGCACAAATGACAGTGAGACACATAAATCCTAATTCCCATTCATTACCCTGAAACCATCTCCTAATACTTTTTTCCCCAATGTAGAATAAAAATATAGATGAGGGAAATGTAAAAAAGCTGTTACATGCCTGGATATACAAAATTGCTGGCTTTTTTTTTTTAATATTGACCTGAAGTTGCTATAAAAGTACTTTGAAAATTTCTACTATCCCATTTAAGCTAGCTGGAACTCAGACTTTCATTTCTTCCACAGAAAAGAAAAATCAGAGAAAGGAAAAAATATAAAAGAGGCATTTTTAAAAAAAAACAACCAAAACAATACAGTTTCATAGTAGGTTCTCTCTAAATGTGTAATTTAATTGTAGATTGAGTTATTGAGAAAGGAAAGTGGGAAATATTTCTAATTATCGTGAAAGCACCTACCCCCTTTTTTGATGGCTTCCTCACCTCTAATTACTGTTTGGCTTAATGATAAGTATATAAATGTATTTTTTGCCCTCGGTGGACTGTGACACTGTAGCTTAATTATAAAAGGCAAGCTCCTTTTTCATACAATAGCTAAAGGTCCATATTTTTGGCATGGAAGTTCATTTGTCTTTTTTATGGTAAAAGAATAGTGGATAATAGTTTGTTTAATTATGTTTACCATTGCCTTGCCATTGCCCAAGTATTTGTTATAAAGGAAATCTGTGTATTCGTTGTGCCATCAAGGACCTTACTTTTGAACTGCACAATTATTAGTCTTCAGAAAGTGAGCTACAACAGATTTTTGCTCTTCAATTATATACTTAGAAAAAAAAAATACTGGATAAAAATAATTATTCTGTGGGTCCATAGAGATTTCCTACAGATTTCTTGTTTGTTGTAGAAATGTAGTTTAAAATAAAAAATCAGAAATTTGGCTGTTGGTGTGCATTTGCAAAGAGTCATAAATGTTGGAAGTTCCTTTAGATTTATATTGTCAGAAAAAATCCAGTAGCAGTGTAATGCTTATGAAGCAATAGGGTTGGCCATTGGACATTGATTATAGAGATTAATGGAGCAACAAGTACAAAATTTAAAGACTATCTCTAGTAGGATTTAGGTGCTTAATCTTTAGTAGGATTCATCTCACTGAACTTTAAACATTTACCATATAAATGTCTGCATCTGAATTACTTTATAGGTTTATAAATAAATAGTCAGTTCTCAGTGTAATTAATCTTGTACTCTTGTGGCCATCTAAAAGAGGTAAAATGAACTGTGCTTTACAAGTTCCTAGTTCTCTTGTCTAACCATTACAGTAGTTTAGTTACTATCTCATATGTAAGTGTATTCTTCAAAGTCTAGAGATCTGAAAGAAGGATCTTACCCGTGACCCTCAGAATGAAATTTAGAAGATGGACTATTGGCCAGCCAGGTATTTTAGGCTCTTCCAAATTCCTTCTCAGGGAGTGAAGGAATGTCAAGGAGCTGTTCTAAACTCCTGAACATTGCAGGAGCAATTCTGGGAGCTGTTACAGCAGCAATAGGCTCCCTATTCCCTTGGAATACTGTTTTGTTTGGGGATATTTTCTTGCAGCTATATAGCAGCAGTCTTTCCATCTACGAACCAAGCTTTCTCTGTCCCCTCTCCTTGGAGGCTAAAGATTTGGAATAACTTTAAAGCAGCTTAAGTTTTTATATTTATGAATGCACTGACACAGCACAAGTTGTTGTCTTAGAAAACCAGGTGGAATGGAATAAAGAGTTCCTCTGCATAGCAGTTACTCAAGATATTTATATACTCTCCACTGATAACACATTCATGTGTAATATTCAAATGGAACAGTCTCAAGCCTTTATTAAATATTTCTGTCATGTAATCAAACATTTTGATAGCTAATCTTGAAACAACAAGTCAGAATCAAAACTCTCTATATTAACACTGCAAGCTCGAGTTATTTATCAGACTGAATTGTACATGACAGCATATTGCTAAGGCTTCTCTGAATTGCCAAACCACTCATTTTCAAAAACATTACTCCAAAGAAAACTCCAGTGAAAGTTTTTCTGCTCCTACCATTTTCATTCAGTATTCACAAATGATTGGCAAAAACTTGAGTCCAGGAGAGAAATTAGTGTTTTGCTAATGATATCCACAGCAATAGCATTCTGTTTATATGTATCTTGATTTCAGTAACATACTAAACATATGGGGTTTTTGCTAATATGAAAAGGCAGTGCTATCAGTCTGGGCTTTTTTACTAACCAATTAACAAAACAAACAAACAAAAAAACCCACCAAAAAAACTCATCAACAAAACCAACAAAGCAACAAACACAGCCTCCACACATTTACATGTTATCTGGTCAACTAATACATTAGCACATGGGTTTACAATTAGCAAAGACTACTGTTTGACAATTGTCCATTTTTTTAGTAGTGAAATTCTGGTCTAAATTGTAGTGTCTAAATAATAATAAAATGAGGCCTTAGGTAAGTAGTCCTGAGCATCAGTCACGGTATAGAGTTTCCTCAAGACCAGGACTCTTTTGTTAAGCAGCCATGCAGTCAGTTTCCCTTAGCAGCACAGACTCCCAAAATAAAGAGCAAGTTCATAACAGAGGCCATGAAAGTAAAGAAACAGGACAATGCCTGGAGGTTACAAGCACAGATGCAAAATTGTCAAGTACAGGTTACTAGAGCAATGCAGCACAGTGCTGAATAGGACTGGCTTTAGCAGGTAACAGTGTAAAGCTAACACTCCCATTTGAGATGGCAAGACAAAGGAGATAGGAGTAAGATAGGCTAGAAACCTATACCCTCCACAAGAATGGAAACAAAAGGAAGAATTGCTCTACAGTTGACACCTCTGTCCCCTCTGCAGACCTGCTTCTGCTCAATCCACGGTGAGTCCCCCTTTCCCTTCAGTGGCGAAAAATAACAGCTTTTTTATTATCATTTGCTATACACCAAATGTAGCTATGGCAATTTAGCAACTTCAAGCACTTGCTGCTTTAGATCAGCTGTATTGACAAGTAAATTAGCGGGGTAAAGCAAATACTTCATGGAAAAGGAAGAGAAAACAGAAAAAGAAAGGAAAGGGAGGCAAAGCCATTTTAGGTCCAAGGGACTCTTGCTACCATGAATTCTGAAGAACTATAAAGAGTTCTAAGAACTACTGTCAGCATCTTCATACCTGAAAATGCACCAGCAGCCCTCTGTTGTCCTTCCACCAAACCGGGCAAAAGTTTTTCTGCAACACCCGATTCATGGTCCTGTAGCCCAGTCCACAGGAGTTTAGGTCATGAAAATGAGACCAGTCACAAAGGAAAAAGAACTAATAGGAACAGTGACATAAAGTCCTAAATTACTTTACCCAGCTTTTCTTTTTATCAGTATTAATACTATATACTCAATTAAGTGACATCATTCTACTTCACTAATGCAGCCATGACTGTGTGAAATCTGTTATGTAGGAATAGCAATGTCTGAGTAACATTTCTCAGGCAGTTATTTCATGCACTATTTAAATTAAAATAGAAGATTTGTAATTACGGTGCAGATGTAAAAAAATGCATTTTATTTTAGTCTCAATCATCCCTCAATTAACAGATGCTGTAGCAGATAGGGAATAATTACACTTAATACTTTGCTTCTTTGTTGTACATTAAGGCCATTGTAATAATTCTATTACTGGTATTTATTTTTTAACTTAAAAAAAAATCAAATATGCTGGTGAAATTCAAGTATAGAGACTATTTATCGCTGAGTGAAAGACAGTGTGGAGAAACATAGCTATGATATGCCTTTGTGAGTTAATTTTTTATAATTCAGAAAAGCCTTCAAAACCAGACCAAAATTCCGTAACTGAATAATTTATATCCTACATCTGTAAAACTATCACTTATAAACTCTGCTCTGTGAAAAACCTACTATTTGCCTGGGCTCTGCGTCTTCTGAAAAGAGAACAAAACTTTTACAGAATTTATTTTGACAAAAGGATCAAATCACAACTGAAGAAATATGGATTTTTACACTGTACTGTAACACATCAAACTATCCAGTTCTGATCTGCCTTTCAAGAGTGATATCTTTGGGATAACTAGCATAGAATTGCAGCTTCTGAAAATGACACATTTTTTGTAGCAAGATTTGTTAGTGAGTAACAGATGTACCAACGCTGAACTTTTGAACACCAGTTTTGCCCTTTGATTTGTGAACGTTCTTTGGTTGGAAAACACAGTATTGACAATAGGCAACTGATAGTCCCAACTTAATTATCACTGATTTACCCCAGTTAAAGTCGCATTTTACTTAATATCTCAGTATAGTAACAAGTTCCCAATAAAAATATCTTCCAACACATACTGTAGACAGCTCTGAGCACATTTTTTTCTTTTTCATAACAGAGATTTATACAATTATCAGCTTAAGATTTAATTGGATTTAACTAATGGGTAAACAGGATTTTTATTAATTAGTTTTATAATGTACCAGTTTTTCATTTAAGGTTTAATTTAAATTCGATATAAGCAAATGGATGGCTGATATTTGTTAAAAAAATAATCACATAAAAACCTTGACAAATCACAGTATCTTCACTTTGGTATTTTTAAATATGCCTATTATTAAACCAGAATACTTTTATATACATGCCTAATCATATTATGTAAAATACACATTTCTAAGAGATCATCCTATGTTTTTTGTTATCAACATGGAAAGGCATGCAAAAGCCCCTTAACTTTATGTTTATCAAGTCTTAAATATAGTCCATAGAAATCTGAGAAAAGAAATATCAATTAGAAAGTGTTTAAATTAAGAAAATAAGAGTGTACGAAACAAATGATTGAGTTGCTATAAAGCAGTCTCATGGTTTTATAGAAGAATACAGAAGACTGTTTAAATAGTACAGTTACCAAAAAGAATAGCTATGATGATGAAAAACTGAACATTCACAAAGCACCAGTTAATTTCTTACAACAGCAGTATTGCTATTAGAGATATGGGATACTGAACCATGAATGGAGCCCACATATTTCCATAAAACACACAGATAATGCAATACCACTCCGGTATTGTTTCAGAAGGTTTTTCAGGTTTGTCTTTACTGTATTTATAACCATGAGTAGTGGAAAATGAAAGACTTTATGAAAGCACAGGTGCCACACTCTCTCTATGCAGTCTAATTCCCTCCTAATTATTTTAGCAAGTATCTGACTATAATCACAGATGTTCTGATTGGACTCCTCTCTGTGCTTTTTTGCTAAAGCATGCATGCATTAGCAGAGAAGATGTTTTGGTAAAATGGATTATAGGTAACATACTTTACTTTGTCCAACCATCTCCACTCATCATTTTCCTGAAATGAAAACAGTACAAAGAAATACTCCCTTTCCAATAAACCTGTCTATGAGTGAACATGGTAAGAGAAGATACTTATTCCAGTCTATTACATATATCTATGTGCAATGAAAAAAAACCTCATGATACTGACAATAGCAATGCTGGTGATTGCAAAATGTAAACAGACACATTATCGAAAAATAAAGAAAAATGCTAATTTGGAAAGCAAGCAAAAACGTTGTCATGAAGTGGCAAGAGTGAAGGGTAAATGTAAGTATGTAAATTTACATTTAAAAAATGTAAATAAACACATGTAAAGAAGGGAAATTAATGACATAGAGACACCGAAGGAACACAAAGGGAAAAAGAAACACCTGAAACCCCTGAAGATTTTATTTTCTCAAAGCTATTCAATAATTTTAGTAAATATATAGACAATTTTCACTGGTGTCCTATAAAAATGAACAGTTTTCATCCGACAGATGTCCAAATTTTATTGTTCAACCATCTGTTCTCCACTACATATGTCTCCTGCAAGTGCACTCACTGGTGGGAAAGGAAACAGGTGTTTGACTACTGCAAACTGTACTTTTCTTTAACTCTCATCTTTCTACAATGACTTTGGCTGTGTTACCTGTCACACAAAAGTTTTGAAAAGCTTTTTCATAGAAATGAGAGATCTTGTAGATAGCTACCCTGTCATATGCTGGGATAACAAGAGTGTGAAATAAATGCCAGCACAGACAGGTGAACCTCAGATTTTCATGTCCTTTTAGGTTCTTGTCCTTCAGACAATTGTTTCCAATTCTGAATTACACAGAAATTAATTTTAGGTGTTTTCTGATGGACTTCCTGGTTAAAGACCAATCCATGTAGAATTCTTATGAATAATTAGGATCCTATTCATGAGTTTTTGCTGATGAAATCTTAGATTGTCCTCAAACCCATGTGTCTTCAGCTTCAATCAGCTCTTATAAAGTGATTTCCAATTGTATATGGTTTTAACATTTCTTTAGCTTCCACTAGTTTTACCTAACAGCCTTCTCCGTAGGGCAGCCCTCACGGGCAAGATATTTTACTATGGTTAAGATAGTAACAATGTTCATCTTTATCACCTGAAGATTAAGCAAATAATTCCATGAGCTCATGTCATGTTCTCTTCTTGTACAAGACCATTGACATTTATTGTGCTGCCCAGCAGTCTCCACTATAAGTAGCTGTTAGAACTATGATTTAAATAGGAAGGGATGCATTCTGCTTAACTATTAGACTAGCTTAAATCCAAAGTAATTCCACTGAAGTCAGTGGATTTGCTCTGGATTTAATCCAGTCTAGCTGAAAGCAGAATTTAGCCCTTTGAGTCCTGCTGCCATTACTCAATTGTTGGGAGATTTACTACATAGGGTATACCCTGTACAACTAGCACACTGCAGCATACTTCTTGATCTACTTACCAGTAGAGTAAGAGCTTTAAATTTGACACAGAAGAAACTTCTGAGTAAAAATACATTGTAGAAAATTCCCAGCTGAGCTCTAATATCAATTTTCAGGAAGCAAAAAACCAACTTCTCACCAAGGTAGAATAGCTGAAATAGACGTAGTTTAATGTATAATGATTTGTAATACACTGAAAACTCTGTCTGCAACATTCTAAATGGATAACATGAAGATTTGATAGCAAACGTAAAAATTACATTTTCTAAAAACACTGTTGCATAGTACACAGCAGAAATTCATCATCAGAATTCTCAGCAAAAAGCCAATCTCACTGACTTCCACAGGTTTTCATAGCCCAAGAATTTGAGAGGCGATAAGCAGAGAAAGTACTTAATATTTTATTACAAAAATATTTTAAAAATTGTCAAATTTCTTGACAGGCTTCATGAATGCATAAATACCAAGACAAATGGAAAGCATATGAAAAACAGAGTAAGGTAGTATAAAATATTATTATAAAAGCAGAAAATCTTCATGACCATAACAACAAAAAGATTGATGAAAATCTATATAGAAAAGAAATTACCATAGTCTGGGATTAAATTTTCTCCAGTCTACACTGTTTTCACCAAGCTTACATATATGTCCCAGTTTTACTTCAAGTGTCAACAAATGGGGTTTTATTTAAATAGTTATATATATAAACGTTTTAATCACTAATAAGGAAAATTACATTAAAATTATTAAATTTGTTCTTAACAAAAGACACAGAAATTCACACGATTCAGAAACAAATGGGAAATATCTACCATTATGCTAAAATAGAACATGCATACATCACATCTACTTCCTAACCTATAGTTTGGATGTGGAACTTAGAGAGAAGAGACAGAAATTCCCCAGTGAACTGTAAAATTTTGGAAGCTAAATGTTTGTGTATACTTACATATATATCACACATATATAGATATACAATCTCCATCTTCTATTTTTTATTTACTATTATGCAAAATCACCACTTTGCACCCTCAGCAATATTTATGCTCTTTAAAACCTAGCTCTGTTCTGAAGCTGTTTCATGTTTGCTTTCAAAGACTTCTTGTAAAATATTGGTGGGTTATGGGTTTTTTTGACAGTAAAAATAAGAAACTACCTTTCCGTTTGGGTTAGAACTGAGATGAAATGAGGAATGGCTGCCACCAAGCAGAAAATTTGCTCACTTTATGTGTGCCAGTTAATTACGACACTTCAGAGGCGCTTCTGAAAGGATAAGGCAAGCTGCATAAATTTAGCTGTAATCCAGGCAAGCAAAACTAATTTGCAGGAGATGGCCTTATCTAGCTGCTGCAGCTTTCTCAGAAAATTAACCTTGGATATTTGGGCCCAATTCAGAAAGTGTTTGATTTTTTTTTTCCTTTCCTGCTCAGCATAAGAGAATTTTAAATTCAATACAGTACCTGACTTTTAAGAGGCACTATGAATGCTGTAGGCATTTCAGCGTTATTACTGACAAGCAAAAACATATATTTATATACGTACATATATGATTGTCCTTCATGCCCGTTATCCTGCCTTCTTGCATGTGCACCAGAGGGTTTATCACCATATGTGTATGTGGAGGGGTGTCTTTGGATTAACAGAAGATGCAGATCATTTTAATGTACTTAGAAAAATTCATCAAAGTTCACTGCAGACTAAGTCGTGCATACCAACTTGTTCATTCCAGTGGAAATGAAGAAATCCCCATAAAAATAGAAGTTTAATGAAGTGTTGAGGCAAAGTCCTGCCTGTCATTCCAATTACCACTGATTTAGAATTTTCCTTGATACACCACCCTTAATTGCTCCTACTCAGCACAATTAAAAGTTTACCTTAGATTTCACCAGTTTCACCAGTTCATGGGTGAAAGATTTAATTAACAAATATTGCAAATACACCTTAAAAGCTTCAGGCATAACGTTAATTATATGAAGTATTACCAGCTTCTTAGTATTTTGCTACCTACTTAGTTAAGACTGCCTTTTATTTTACTAACAGCATTAATGGGTTCACAGGATGATCTTCCCTTTGCCCAGTCAATAATCACTATAGGAAAACATAAAAGTATAATCCATACGATTTTTTTTGTTCTATGATTTAACTGGTTGAAAGTCAGTAGATGTTTTGTAGGCAAGAAAATTTGTGATATTTGTTTGGTCAAATCTGACCACCCAAAAATGCGTCTAAGATCTTTACAGCCACTCATTCCAGGCTAAGCTTGATGACTAAAACAGGATCATAGAAAGGTAATAAACACTTTCTAGATTATTTCATTAACTCCTGTCTTCACTGAAAAGTCTCCTGAATTTAAGACAGATGAATTCATACTAATTTAATCAAACCTGTAGTTAAATCGCTTTAACTCTTTTGATGTTCAGTAGTATGTTAATCATGACAATCTTTTAAATATATGCTCAGTTGCTATTCTATTTTGATTAGCCCCTTAGAAATAAAGCTAGCTTTCAAAAGGATGTATACATCTTATCTACATAATTCTGAACATTCCTATCCAATATAGAAAATTGCATGGCAATGTAATCTTCATTCTTGCTCTGAATTTTGCCAGATTTTAATAACCAAGAGCTATTTATGATCAATGAAACACAGGCTAATTTAGCGCTGCCCTTCTCCCCGTCCAGCTCCAGTATGCCCCAAGATACCTTTTATTCTTGTATTATGTCAGTACAATTTTATGTTAGTGTCAAGATAATGAGTAGCTGTCACTTGATGCTGATTTTGGCCTTCAAAGCAATATTCAGACTGCATGTAAATATAAATGCCAAGACACCCATTCCACATTAAGAGATTTTTTTTCCTTGCATTATTGCAATCAACACTGTCATTATTTGTTTTGGTTTTATTACTAAATTTTTACTACTGCAAAAATTGCCAATATGCTAGCTACTATTCATTCATGTAGGAAAGCCCAACTCTTGCCCAGCAAAGCTTTCATTCAAAGACATACATAGTATATGAAAGACAGAAGGATAACAGTTTTGATAGTGTCATGATAATGATTTTTCTCTTCATTGTGACTTCTCAATATAAAAGGGCATGATAGTACCATAGAGATCTACTGTAATTGGACTGTTGTTAACATTAGTCACTACAACAAATGGGTCCAACTGTGCCATAAACAATAGTATCAGAATTTGGAACCACCAACACAGCATTTATCATTTTCTGAGTAAGATTAACTACACAATTGTACTTGTATGAATCTCAAAACACATGTTGGCGTGTCATTTGCCAAATTCAAAAATATAGCCAGGAAACACTGGGAAGTGCATCTAATATGACAAAAAATTGTCTTAGTGGTGAATGCACATGAGAACATTAGGTTGGAATGTTTCCATTTTGTTGGGATTTTCACTTACTTGAAGTGGTAGACAGAATATAATATCAATACCAATATTGATTATATTGTTTACAAATATGCTTAAAAATCTAGGCAAAATAGGAATCTGTATGAAATGGCTCTGATTTAATATATGCAAGGGATTTCCAATGATCTAAAGGGCAGAACTGGATTTTTAAAAAAATCAGTCAAGATCTAAGAGGAGCCTCAGCAACATATAAGAATGGAAATGGATTTATTATAGGCAGACAAGTTTGTACAAAGACACCTCGGGGAGAGAAGTACTACAATATAGTTCGGTGTAGATTCCACTCACTACTTGGTAAGGGCAGAGATCCAGAATATACGATGTTGTCTGAATGGTCAGAGACAGAAAAAGCAGTCAAAAAGGACAATGTGATCAACTGGGTTCAAATAAACTGAATAATAATTGAGGGTATAGATGGAGCACAGTCTATCAGACTTTATAACAAAGGTAAACTCAATTTGATGCGAGACAGCATTAGAAATAACGCTGGAAGCTTTTAAGGAAGAAGCCAGATTATAGGGACAAACTTTACAAAAGAGTGTGGAAATTAAGAACTGATTCTCGGAAAAATCAATAAGCTGCAGATTGCAAAATTATTTTTTTTTACTGTACTGCACTCATGCACTTATTTTTTTCATATCAGGTATGCAATTCTGTTCAAAGTCCCTCTCTTGTGCATCTTCGTCATGTAGATTTCCCACAAGGCAAACAGGATTTAAATGTCTGCCTGGTACATACTGAAACATTAAGCCAGCAAATAACATCAATTGTTTTCTTTAACACTTTCTTGTTCAATGACACAAAGAAACAAACTAAATAAAGCATCTATGTTTTATTCTTCATTCTAATTTTCCTTCTTCCATTTATTTTTCCACATTGAAGTACTGAAAACTGCTACTAGTATATTCATTCCCTGAATAAATGACCCATCTGCACTTCTCAGAAAGAATATAAAAAAGGAAGTTTTCTTTATTTTTCATTCCAATAATTACAAATCCAGTCATCATTTCCAGTAATATTTTCTTTTCAGATTAGGTCTATTCTATTTCCAGCAAATCCTTCACACACATGTTTAGCTTTCACTCTTTTCTATCATTCAAATAGACCAGGGTGTTGTAAAAGCAGTTTTGCTAATGAGATGTCAAAACACAAGTGGTTACTTTTTAATTTAGCCCAAGGTAGAAAGATGTAGTTTAGAGTCAGTGATCCATTGCTAAATTCAATTTGCCAACTGTTTAATTAATTTATGTATACAATTTAATGATATTTAATTTGATATTCACATTCAAGATATAGTGTGCTAATCCATTTCTAAATAAAATCCTGAATAGGTTGCTAAAAATTACTAAAGACATATTTCTCTTCCATAGATATATTCTACCAACTATTTTTTTTAATTAATTTTGTAATTTCATCCATTATACTGAATTTCCCAGAAGACCTAAGTAAATATACTAGTATTTCCAAGAAAAATTGCAAAAGGTATTTTTTTAAACCCTCTTTTTTTTATTTTGACTTTGGGTTAAAATAAGACATCCTGTAGTAATGAAAAAGAATCATCATGAAGCTGGAAAACCAACTGATAGAAAACCATGCGTTCATTAAATTAGGCAGATAAAGCATTTGAAGGATAACTGTGTTATGTATTACAGTCTGATTAAGAGCTTTAGTTCTTAGAAAATGAAGGAAAAAGGATGGCTTTGTATTAGGCTAACCACAAGTAAAATAGTGAGTAAGGGAAGGAAATTCTATGCCAATCTGTATGCTAAAAAACACCACAAACACTTGAAGTTACAAGAGTACCAAAACAATCAGAGAAGGACTGGTTTTATGAGTTAAGGTTATGTCCTTGGACTGTAATCTTAACTACCATGAAATACAGTTTGTTACAACAAAGGGCATGCCCAAATGCATGATTCCAGTGCAGTGCATTCACCTTATACTAGACAGTTGTACTACAGAACTTACTTTTTTAGTAGGTCTCACCATCCGACTATAGTGAAAAGAGAGGATTAAGCCTTCAACTGTGATGCAGTCTAACACTTTACCTACAAGATCCTGCTTTCCCTTTTCCAGAAAAGAAGGCACAAATTACAAGCGAACAACATGGAAGTATGATTTTTACAGCTTCTCTGGATATAAAATAAGGAATTAGAAATATTCAAAGAAGAAAATCATGACTATAACTGTCTGTTTTATTTACTGATATAACACTGCATGCAGCAATGTAGTCAAATCTCTATTAAGCAAGAAGAGCACAGACTATTTAACCCAGGACCTCACACCACTTCAATGGCCATCAATAAGGGTGTATTTCAGCCAGGTGCTCTCTTGTGAGTGATACGTAAGAAGCTGTAGAAGTCACAGAGACCTGGCCAAGTTCTACTCTAGAAACATTAACTATGGAATCAGTTGCATTAGTCTTCACTTCTTGGTCATCATTGGGTACCTACATTATGACACACCTTAGGGATTTTCTGTTACTAATGCCCGTTTAACTGTTCAATGGAGGAACAATGTCAGATCAAGATGATTTGAGGTGGAATTCATCTCACCTAGCTTTAAACATCTAAAAGTTAGACATCTAAGTCTGAACTGGAAAGAAATAGGCACCTCTAGAGGGCAATTCATTTGACCTATCTCAGATGACTGTTTTAGTCAAAGATGAATCACCCTCCAGAGATACCTAGATTTCTCTGTTGACTATAAAGGGAGCCTAGGGCAGGCAGTTCAGTGCTAGACTTCTTTCAGGCATGTAATTTAGAAGAGCTATATACCACTCACTATAGTGGTAAGGTTCAGTTTCCACACATAATCACATATACTGTTTTCAGATTAATAAAATACCCACAAACTCATCTCAAAGTATTCCTCATTTACTCTATTTTCTATTTTTGGCTGTTGGTTTCTTCCCAGTTACTACATTTAATTTTCACTGATTTCCACATGAAAAATATCATAACAAGTTAATTTTAACCTCTCTATATTTCACCTTCCAAAACAGATGCCTTAGTGGTAACAGCCAGAGCACATTATAAATTTACTGTTCTTCATCTAACTGTTATTTAAGATGTTCTTTTCACTTGTAAGATGTCTGAAGCCTCATCTTTCAAGCTTCTGTAATGGAAATAAATTAATGGTATTTCTCTATTTAGTCACTGATTTAGTTAAGTTTATTTGTTTGAAACTGTATGATATTAGTTAAACCCTTATAACTGCTCCCATAACATTCAGAAAACGAGAACTAGTGCTTCAACGGGATTTAAATTTTTTCTGATCTAGAGGCCTGACATTCTTCTCAGATTAATTTTCTACTAGTGCACCCCCATTGACTTCAGTCAAATCTTTAGATACAACAGAAGTGAGAGTAAAAATAAATCTAGACTTTTGTAAGACAGAAAATGCTTGCAAATGTTTAAATTCATTATCTGTACAGCCTCAATTAAAAAAAAATCATTTTATTAAGGAGTGTTTGTTTGATTCAAAAAAATGTAGACACTTCAACAGCTATTTGCTAATAATAACACAGATTTGTAATGTGTTTTTCTCTTTAACCCATAGAAAAAGTCTTGGTTAATAAACACTCTCACAGAGGTGTTAATCAATACAAATAGCACCTTATGTTCCCTCAGCATTTAAATATAAGTTTTTTAAATAAGCATCCGGAATGTCTTGAAATTCTTACACAAATCCTGAGTTCTTTTATTGAAATATATAACCATGTATTTTAACATCACTTCAGTTACCCTGAACATTTAAACAGATTCTTAATGTAAAAGTCTTATAATGCAGGCTAAGTGCAATCAGCATAAAAATAATTTGACAGCCTTCCATGTTGCTGAGTAAATGAGGCGTAACCTTGCATATGAAACTTAGAGGCTGATCTTTCTTTAGACTGTATTAGAGAATTTATGACACTTTCTGTGGGTGAGGGAAACTGTTTAGGAAGGTTTATCCCATCTCCCATAGGCACAGAAATCTTTTCTTATTTATGCTTAGATTATCAGTATGAGCAAGTGTTTTGCATTCTCTGTGGGTGTCACACTGCAGTGACAGAGTTAAAGTTTCTGTGATGGTGTCAGTGCTGTAGATGTTTTTCAATAACATATGTGGACTTGATTTTGTCTACTATTGTCTACTATTTCATGTCCTATTTATTACACTACAGGCTTAATTGAAAAAGTGATGGACACTTTCCAAGTACAGATGATTTTTCCCATCAATGGGCTTTCAAGATCTGCAACAAAAGTCAACTGCCATTAATGGGACTCTTTCCCATGACTTTACAAGTTTTTCGAAGCCTTTAGTGCTTGAAACAAGCACTTAGAAGCTGGAAGAGACAGAATTCCCATGACTTGACAAGGAGCTGTTAATGCTGGAATTAGAACTTCATTTCTGTTTTAGAGAAGCCCACTGGATTTGCAACAAGACTGAAATGTGTTCTAAATATACCTATAATATTTAAGTGTGTAACTAAATACTGTACATACTTAACAACATTGTGATAATTGTACATCTACTAAAGCGAGATAAACTACAGATAATAATTATCTGGCAGAAAATTTCAGTGTTGTTAAGGAATGGCAAATCAAGGGAAGATGTCCCCAGGATAAACCGAAAGCACTGTGGCTCATTTTAAAGGAGCACTGTCAGGATCAGCAGTCAATTGCTTGGGAAAACAGTTAAGTCTAAATAGAAATCAAAGTGTTTCTTCCCAGATGAGTCCCCAGACTACAGAATCACAATCCTGTTTCTTTATATCATTACTGGTGTGCTACACATTTGTATCACTTAAAAAAAATTACTAAGATTAACTACTACTATCTCACTCCAGAGTACCCTGACTACCTCTCAGGGGTTTAAAATCCAGTAGGTTCTGGAGTCTGTTTCCTAATTTCTGAACAAGTGCTTTAAGGACGAGTCATCTTATTTCCCACTATGGCCTCAGCTAACAGACATGTTTTTGAAGTCTTGAAATACATTTCAAGCACATGCTGATCTTTCAGTGTATATTAAACATGCTCTGTTCAGACATATTTTTGCTTAGATTTTTCCCCCTTTTTTTTTAATTCCTAAATACAGTTCCCAATTAAGTGTAAACAGGAAAGAAGAAGCAGGAACTTAGAATGGAACAAAGAAGTAAAAAAGAATGCACTCGAAGTTGCAGAAGCTGGAAGTTTAACAATCAGGCATTTTTATGAATCTCTTTTGTGAGGTACTCATAGATCCTGGGCCAGATGGTTTGAGTAGTGTAGCTATTTTATATAGTAAAATTCAACGCAATTCACATCAAAGTCCAGTCTAAGAGCTTGTAAATATAAGGACACTCAGTACAGCTGTAGTGACTAAAGTCAAAAATGTGAAATTATTTATTATAGCAACAAGTTAAATAGTGCTAATCTTTCTGAGTGAGTCTGTAGAAGGGCTTACCTGATCTGAACTACTGCATCAAGATTTTCTTAAGTCTATCTATGTAGATAAAGACCAAAATGAAAAGAACTAGAAAATTCCAGTTCAGGGGCAAAAGAAAGACAAAATTATTCAGAAACTAGAAAGAGAGCACATGTACAAATAGTGTGACAGTGACAAAATGAAGCAGTGTTTTTGAACCATTTAGTGTTCACTTCTTAGTAGAAGCGGAAAGAAAAATTTTAAAAGACTTGTCATTGCTTCAGCTTGTGATTTTAGATGTGATAATTGCACAGTAATTTATCACTGTCTCTCAATTAAAAGTAAATCAAAGTGAATTTATACTCTGAACAGAAACGTGTCAGAATTTTACATCAAGCTATAGCTTTTCCATTGGATGGAAGCAAGTGTTGACAGCAAGCTCAGTAATAGAAACCTGTCTAAGATAAAAGCACTTGAACACAAAAAAATGTTAGATTACTATCACCAAAAATATTATTTCTAGCAATTCATGATTTTCGGTCATTTCTTGTTTCAATCGTATCACAACTTTTTGAGATTGGTAAGTCAGGGAACAAAATGCCTGCTTACAACTCCTTATCCCAATGACATTGTTTTGAGATATCCAGATATTGTCAACTTGCATGTTTTCCTTACATATATATGTAAGGAAAACACCATATCCCTTAGAATCCTAGAGGGCACTACCAAGTGAAAACAGTCCTAAACCAAGTGCAAAAGTTAACAAAGAAAGAGGAATATTGTTAGAAAACAGTGTGTGTGGTTATTAATGGCCTGCTGGTAGACAAGAAGCTGGACATGAGCAGCCAGTGTGTGCTTGCAGCCCAGAAGGCCAATCACATCCTGGGCTGC
>JANHGN010022826.1:27395-39296 GCA_024605025.1 Megaceryle maxima | reverse complement strand
ATATTATTTGTTTTTTAATTATTATTATTATACCTATAGAACTTCCAGTATTTAAATAAACAAAATATTTACATTCTCATAATCTAAGTGAAAATTATCAGAACAAATTTAATACTGAAATAGTTGAATTCTGGACTCACTAACATCCATTGAAGATTGTTTTCTAGTTTTTTTTGCTTATTACTATAATAATTTAATAATCTAGTACTTTAATTTTGAGTATCCAGATCACATAACTCATAATATAGCAGTGGAAGAGCAATGTAATTGAACTTACATTTCTTTACCTAAGTATCTAAATGTGAACTCTCATATTCCTATCTTTTTATTGCATATTTTAGAATATCTCATGAAATTAATATTAATAAATTGAGCTAGATTTTAATCTAGAGTTTTAAATTTTGTACTTTTTCCAGTTTGCTGTTGTCATCTTTCTCAATTATCACTATGCTAGTAGACCTTATTACTTTTTGCTTCAGTCCAGACTGGCTACAAATGTATCTAATTATTTTATAGTTGGGCAATGTGCCTGACAGACAGCAGGGCTTGGACACCCACTGCTGCTTTGAAAATACATGTTGAAAGAAAAACTTGACATTTTAATAATAAAATTAATAGTTTTCATGGTATTGACTAAAAAAAATATTTACTTTCTGGAAAATAAAAAAAAAGCCAGTTGAGATTATTACAGACTGCAATAGAGTAGAGTAGCATTGTTAGAACCCGTTTGATAAGTTTTTTAAACCATTAAGGGAGATTAATATCAATAAAAGAGCGTGAAATAGCAATCAACATATTGATCATTTAGTATAACATACATTCTAGAGAGAAAAAGTAAATCACAATTTCAAGATATCATCAAATAGGACAAAGTGTATGCAAAGACGTTCTACTCTGTGATTCTCACAGAGCTGCTATATTCTCCTCTGTTTGTCCTAATAGCAAATGCAAATATTCACTTTATTATATTAAACAATGCTTAAAATAATATTTTCAAAAGACCTGCCTTTTCAACATCCGAACAAATACACAAACAACATGTAAATACACTGCCTTTGAGAGAGGAATTACATGCTCTGCCAAAATCCATGCCCGTAGACAGGAAGCTCAAGGCAATTTGGCAGTTTTAGTGTAATCCCTGTTTCATTATTCCTTGTCATATGAACTACTCAGTGCCTTCTGGGAAGTGCTGTTAACACACACGGCCCACTGACCTCCTGGGACTGGTCCCTAAGACTTTGATAGGGTTTGTGTACTGAAGGCTGCCTCACATTTCAAAAGGGCACGGTCAGCACTAAATAGTTTTCAAACCTTATACAACTAAAAGGCACCAAATCAAAAGGATTTCCGTGTCTGAATTTTAAAGCTACTACACATAACTCAACCACTTTCCTCAAAGAGGATTCTTTTTTTTTTTTTTTCTGTGATAAATATAGAATTATCTCTAACAAAGAATTACTACATAGCATGAGAATATATTTGATTCAGTTTTCATCAGCTGGTTGTATTAAAATGGCCATTACTTTAGGAACTGAGGTGGATAATGAGAAATATTTGAACGCGTCTGACAGCGTTCTCATACTACAATGCTGCTGTCATTTGACAACCCCTGTGAGTCCTTTGATAAGATGTGTTATTCTGGAGGAATATGAGTTAAATATAGTGGGTCTTAAATTTATATTGAATGATAAACTACTAATTTATTTTTTTCTTTTTATGTATTTATATGCACATTGTATTTTGATCATCCTCTTCTCAAACTTGGGAAAGTGAGAGAGTAGGCATGAGACAGTGAGCTACCTGAGGCAGGCAGCCTCCTTGAAATGGTACTTTTGTTTTCTAAGTGCTCTTTATTATAGAACAGGATAAAATTTTCTTTTACTCCAAAGTATTTTAACAAGTGATTCAGTTGCAAGGTGTCTATGCATAGGAAATGGAAGTACAGGACTGTCATGTCATGACTAGGCATAAATTAAGCTATCCACCTTCTTAGTTCTCTCCCTGTCTTAATTTCCCTCAGTTGGAACTGTGAGGAACAGGAACTGTGAGGGTGGTTGTATTAGAGTTGCCAGAAACTAATAAACATGCTACAAGTGTGTGACAGATGCAGACCATTAGTCTGTGCCTGCACTGCCTCCTTGTGTATTAGATAGGCCGTCAGTATGGCCCCAATGCAAAACAATAAAACAATGCCACAAAACAATGCAGGGACTGTAAGAGGCCTTTAATATTTAAATATCTGTGTTCTTAATTTGTCACAAGTCATAATTAAAAATGTGTATGGCCCACTGCTTCAAGAACAAAAATTATGAAAGCAGAACCGATTAGGGAGACTCTGATAATAAGATAAACTTGGCAATGAGAGTAACTGAGCCTGTCCAAACTGTCCGCTGTTAGTTCCCCCAGCCCACGTATCTGTTTCAACTGGTTTGCAGCAAAAGGAAGTCTCAGATAAATCACAAAAACAAATGAATGAAGGAACCAATTACATACATCCATTAAAGGCAAATATTTGAAAGTGTTGTGTTGCAAAACCATGACAGACTTACAATTAAGGGTAAGTTTTAGTTGGGCATTGAATAAATTTAAAAATGGCAATCAAAATGTGGATTTTTTTCACAGTTCTGTTGCATAATGCCAATATCTAAAAGCTAGTCAGAAGCTGAGAAATTAATCCCTACATCAATTATATATGTCTCGTTTTCAGTTGCCTTAAATGAGGAAAATCCTGGTATCGGTAATATGTCACGTTTTAGGAGACATATTACACATTACAGTTTTTTTTTTTTCCTTCAGTTAAATATAATTATGATTACAACAGGTTATGATGTGAAGAAATCCATGCAAATGAAAAAGGAATGGTGGGTTGCTGTATCAATTACACTGTGCTGTGCTATAATGTGTCAGTAGGTGAACCTTGAAAGATTAGGGAATTTGGCTGAAATAAGCCCCAAAAACTTAAGTTGAACTACCAAGCAGAGCTGGCAGTGCTTCATGATACTTGATACTTCCTGCTGCTTGCTGAACAGGATGGAAATGTGCTGTTTATATGTTGTAAAATGCTATTTCAGCAATATTTTTCTCTCTACTGAGGAAGGTGCAGGAAGATCAAGCTATTCTACAAGACAGTCATGATTAAGATCCAACAAAGTCAATGAGACCAGGAAAGATAGTGATTGCTTTTCTTGAATGATCTTCATGGCTTGACATTCTTTTTTAACCTGAGGCAAAAAAACATAGCACATTCCCAGAACAAATCCAGTCAGAGAATCTTGTATTCACAGATGTCTGATCCTATGCATCCACAATCCAAAGAGAAACTAACATCTCAGTCATACTCTTATCACAGCATCACACAATGTTAGAGGTTAGAAAGGACCTCCAAAGATTATTGAGTCCAACCCCCTGCCACAGCAGGACAAAACTAGAGCAGATCATGCAGAAATGCATCCAGATGGGTCTTGAAATTCTCCAGAGAAGGAGATTCCACAACCTCTCTGGGGAGTCTATTCCAATGCTCTACAACTCTTACAGTAGAGAAGTTATTCTTCATGTTGAGGTGGAACTTCCTGTACTTGAGCTTGAATCCATTGCCCTTCATCCTATCACAACACACAAGTGAGAAGAGGTTGTCCTGCCTTCTTGATGCCCAGCCCTTATGTATTTATACACATTAATTAGATTCTCAGTTTTCTCCTCTCCAGACTAAAAAGCCCCAGGTCTCTCAGCCTTTCCTCGTAAGGCATGTGTTCCAGGCCTTTAATCATCCTCGTAGCCCTCGGTTGGACTCTCGCAAGTAGATCCTGTCTCTCTTGAACTGGGGAGCCCGGAACTGGATGCAATACTCCAGGTGAGGTCTCACTAAGGCAGAGTAGAGGGGGTGGAGAACTTCCCTTGATCTGCTGGACACACTCAAGATACCACTGGCCTTCTGGGCCACAAGGGCACATTGTTGTCCTATCGATAGCTTGCTGTCTATCAGGACTCCAAGGTCCTTTTCCACGGAGAAATTCTCTAGCAGTTTGCCTCCTAACCTGTACTGGTGCATTTTATTGTTCCTTCCCAGGTGCAGGACTCTGCACTTGCTCTTGTTAAACCTCATCAGGTTCCTCTTTGCCCCGCTCTCCAGTCTGTCCAAATCTTGCTAAATGGCCACAGAGCCTTCAGGTGAATCAGCCAATACTCCCAGTCTTGTGTCATCAGCAAACTTGCTGAGAAGGCATTCTGTCCCATCATCAAGGTCACTGATAAAGACGTTGAAAAGGTCTGGGCCCAGCACTGATCCCTGGGCAACTCCACTAGTTACAGTTCTGTGCTGTAGCTCCTCACATAGGTAATCTGTATCAGCATCAGAATAGTGCTTACTTTAATTTATAGAAGTCTACATAAATCAAGAAAGAAGTAACTTCATGGAGAATTACAAATTTGTAAGACTACAGCTATAAATGATTAGAACAAAGTTAATGAAAAAATTGTGCTCCTTAATTGTGGCAAGATTTGATGTAAATGAGACAGTTACAGACTGTCTCAGACAGTAGATGCACATTGATAAAAAAGAGGGTTGGGGAGTAGAACGTGTAGGAAGGCAGCTGTGTGGAGGTGTGCATCAAAGTAGGGGGCTCAATTTAAAAACACGTCCTCATCTTGTCTGCACAGACAGGTAGCAATCAAGCAATAAACTAATTTTTTTCAAACAATCCTCATCTCAGTTATGGCTAAGTAAACAAAATCAACAAAGGAACCAAAAATAATGCATTAGGTTCTGCTAACACTAGTTTCTTTCTTCTCCCTGTGATGCACAGAGCATCCACATGCTCCAGGTTCTTCATCATTCTTTTCCTAAATCGCAACCATAATCAGACCAATAACCACAGTAAAGATGAAACTAAGAGACTGACCCCTATTACTATCTCTGCAGCTCACACAAAATCTACTGTTAAATTAGGCCCTCCAAGTGAATTCTTCTCAAGCCTAACTGTAATACATAGCTAGGTAACCAGTGCTCATAACAAACCAAAAGATGACACATTGTCTTAACACTAGCAAGCCCTGCAGTATCTGGGAAAAGCAAGACTCTTGAATTTTTATAGTCTTAAGCACTAAACATAATCCCAATCCTAAACATTACTTTCATTGAAGCAAGGTGATGGATCTGTACAAACTGTGCTAAATTGTAACCTTAGGTGTAGTCTGCTTGACAACACTTACACGATATTTGAACTATGAAAACGGCCCATGAAAATATCACATCTGGTCTTATCTCAATGAGCTGTGCAGAATCCAACAATTACCCAGCATGCTCAAGTTTTCATTTCCCAAATACCTCTTACCTCCACCCCAACCCCTAATTTTATATACATACACATGGTTGTCTAAAAGAATATAAGCTCATGATGATTCCATACAATGTTCTATTCCTGCAAGCTTTGCAGAATCTGGCTATGAGTCTTTTTCTACCCTAATTTCAAGCTGATCTTACCCCTAACATTCACTATACCCTGTCCTGAAAACAAGGCATTGGACACTGATAGCAATAAGCTGCTTTCTATTCTCCACCAATAACCCATTCTCCTGAAGTCATCTTTTGTAGTGTAACCTTAATGACAACTGTATATAAGCTCGGTAGATTAAAAAGATAGAAAACCAAAAATAAGATACTGGATCTTGATGATATCAGAGCACTTTGTGGTCTAGATCAAATGAACTGAGCTGTCTGTGAATTACGTTGATGAGTCCTCACCTAAACCTCTCCTCCTGTTGATGGCAAACTTCCTAAATTTTCAGACCTGTAAAAATTTATGGTCAACTGGAATCTTGGCACTTCTCTAATGTTAAAGGTAGTAAATCATTACTGAAAGAGAACAAATGGCATCAGCCAGTAGCATCACTGGCCTCTTTCATGCCCCTAAGTACTTTCCAGAGACTACCAATGGATTGGATTCTAGAGATAAATCTAACCTCAATCCTATGCAGAAGACCAAACACCTCAGAGTTAATGACAATGTGAGGCTTTGGCAGTATTGGTTTCTAACAACAGCAATCTCGGCAGTCTACAAAATCCAAATTTAAAAACAAACCAAAAATTCCCAGACCTTGACCAAATCTCATATATAACCTCTCATATATAAAGTATGGAAAGACAATGGCTAATCACTGTTAGTATAAAACTGTAAAGAGTAATGACGTTCCTGACGCAGGCCTCTTCAAGCTTCTGGGTGACTGTTTTGTTCCAAAACCCTGACTGAACCTTATCCTAACACTAATTTTATGAAACATGGCTGAAGAAAATCACCACACACCTTATTGGTTTTTGGGGTTTTTTTGTTTGTTTGTTTTTGTTTTTTTTTCCCAGAGACCTCTAGAGGGGAGCAGGAAGTGATGCAAGAAGCAGAAAGGGAGGAGAACATAGGAGAATACAATGGGATAAGAAAGAATGGCTACTGGAAGCAGAGAGACAAGCAGCTACCAGAAGAGAAGCAGCTCCAAAATGGACCAGTAGCAGCTTGAATCTGACCTTGCTATCCAGAAAGATTTGATAATCCTACATTGTAAACTACATGTTACTACACAAGGAGGAAGCATGAACTAGTCTAGAATTTGCCTCACTGGAGAAGACTGTGAAAAGGTTAAAATTAAGAATATTGTATTGCATATTATGTTGTTTATCTTCTTTCTACCTCTCTGCAACTCACTTTCAGAGCACAAAAGAAATATCATTTTTCCTGGTTTTCTAGGTGAGAACTTAAGCCTTTGTTTTGTAATCAAATTCATTTAAATAAAAAAACCATCCCTTCTTTCCATCAACCAACTTCTGGCAGAAGGATATTTATTTATGAGGCATCGTTCTTAAAGTTACAGGTTATTATCTTGCTTCCATTCAGGTTATTATTATTACACAAATGATTATCTTGCTTTTATCCAAACTTGTTCTTATCTTCATGATCCTGAAGAACAGGATGCAGCTTTGATGGTCTATATTTTTTAATCCCAACCATATTAACAACAACAAAAAAAGAGAATAAACACCTGCAGTAAAAGAGGTATAAGCACCTACCAACTACAGCCCCCTTCCCAAACCAGCAGAACTTCAGTTTCAAACAGCAGTAATGTCATTTAACCCTTTAAATCCCTAACTCTAACCTTAAAAATAACTTTATTCCTTACACAGGCCTAGAAGTTTTAATATCTCATATTGGTGTTTCTGGTAGCAACTCCAATTAGTGCACATTACATAAAAAAGGTAAAAAATTTTTCACTGTAAACTATACAAATTCAACCTTCAATATACATATAGTAACAAATATGCATTCAATTTGCAGTCACATCACAGCCCTGCTTTTGGAGCTATGTATGGTTGCATTCAGCCACTCCAGCTCTGCCTATGTCAAATGAAGATGCTTCTTTACATTCTCAACAAAAAAAAGAGTAATGTTAATGTTTCTGTATGTTGGTTTGTATCAGATTCCTTTTACTATCATGTGTCTTCCCTAATTCTTGGGAATCTGAAAGATTCACAGGACACTGAGCCTAGTGGACATCAGTGGAATCAGTGGACACATTGCTTAGCCAAAAAGAGTTTGGTGAGGCACAGAGAAAGCTTTGGCTTTATCCTTCAAAACCTTAAATAAAGGAACTTGGGGATTTCAGTGAAGCTGTAAGCTATTATTGATAGTAGTAAATGGTATATTACACTTCTTGAAGATGGAATCGTGGAAATACTGTAATTTATTTTGTCTATATGCAGGCATTCACGTATTTCTCTCCCTTTAAAACTATATATATATAAAAAGGCTATTAGCATTTCACCTAGGAGAGATCATTCCACTAATCTCCATTTGTCAGACATCTCTTTTAACAAGGATTCACTTCACTGAAGCAGTATAACTCACTTTTCTTCCCAGTACTAATCACACCACAGAAAACTCAGAGAAAATATAAATCTGTACCAGAAATGAGACAAGGATAAAATGTCCACCTACATAAATCAAAAGAAGTAAATTCAGAGAAGGCAGTGGGTGATGACTTTTAAGACGATCATGTATTTTGCAATATTCACTTCTGTGCTGTGAACAGAATTGGAGAAAGTAATTCAACTTTTAGAAGACATCAACATCTGTATGAAGCTAGAAACGAAGTAGTTTAAGCCAAGTCAATGAAATACATGAAATACATGAAAACCAACAATAAAAGCATACTCTTCCTTACAGTGCATTAGTTACTCCCAGTGAAATGACCTTTTTATATACAGAAAGAAGTCTCCTGCTTTTGGTGATGCCAAGGAATGTGCTAGGAAAAAAAAACAGTATGATTGCAAGACAGCCAAAGAACATCACATTTACAATTACATTTCATTATGGTGCTTATAGTCTGAAGAATGTGAAAACACTTCTGCTGTGAGTTTCCTGTAAGCTATAGTGGTCCAAGGAAACCTATTCTCTTCTCCATAGTTCCTAACCCCTCCCCCTCTCTGCCCCAAAATACAACAATGACCCATCTGTGCACATACAAGAGAGTAATTCCTAATATTTAAACATGGACTAATCTGCCAACATTGATGTATCAAGGACAGAACATAATGAATGTCACAGTGCTTAGTCTTTCTTTTCACTAAAACTGTCTTGAAGAGTAATGAGGAAGCCGACAGAAAGAACAAACCACTGTGGATCACAGCTGATTTAAAAAATAACAGCATTCACATCTCTTCTGTTTATCTCTGAAAACATTTTCATGTTTTAATCCTCTTTCAGATTAAAAAAAAAAAAGTGTATTTCTCCTGAAATTACATCTAAGTGCTGAAATTTTTACTAAAAATCTGTTAAGAGTATTTTTACAGCACTCATAAAGCTTTTCTATACTCTAAATCATTATCTAGTCTTTGACATATTTTCCTTGCACCTAGGCTGCAATTACTTCACCCTGCAACACCATCATGGCAATTAAGATTACAAACAATAACTAAGAAAATCAGTTAACTGAAAAACAATAGTCCTTAAATGCTGAACTTCACAGGCTGCAAGATGTGGATCTTCACCTAAAGGACATGTAATTTTTCTCCTGTAACTGCAGAATCTGATGGTATTTATTACGTCTGTGGAGCTTGATATGCCCACGTGCAAAACCAACAGAACTAGCTCTAAAAAATGTGGGTTTGTTACCAGAATGAATATAGAATTATACAGAATTGTATATTAGTACATTATTATATTATAATAAAAATAGATACTACGCAACATCACCTGGATTAATATACTTTCCTTCTAATGCTTTGTGGGGGATCCAAAATTCTACCAAATACCCAGCATTTTGTCCTATTTGTTCTGCTTCAGATTGATGTAGGACCACATAAAATCAGTGGGTATCTTTCCACTGACACTTTGGGGGCTGAACCACACCTCCTAAAATTTAAATAACTGTAAAGGCACTGTGGTAAATTACTGTTCTATACACTATGAGAATACCTGCACTGTTTCACCACCTATCTGAAATGCTTCCATTTCCTCTCTTGGGCAGAGACAGAAATTGTTCTTTTTATTAGGATACAATTTATCTGTATTCATTTAAGCTAACAGGAAGGCTCAAAAAAAAAAAAAAACCAAAAACCAAACTCAGGGAGGCAACGTGTGATAAGAGACTGGAAGCGGTAAGAATGCTGGTGACAGAAAGACGTGTAATTTATAAGCATCAAGAGGAAACTTGAAATGTCACCATATGAGATTTTTCAATGGCCAAGTATTAAATAAAGAGAATAAATAGCCATTAGGACTACCTACTGACATTGTAATGAAGGAGAATGAACCTTTCATCTGTTCTAGGAAGCATCTAGTAAACATGCGACAACACAGATGGGTAGGGTAACAATTATAGTACTAAGAATCAGTTCCTGACTTTTGGGGACCTGTATGTGGTCAGGGTTTAAGACAGACAATTTTAAGACCAGTTCTGAAGGAATAAGATTTGATAGGGAAGAGTGAGACAGACATGATGTTTTGGTGCTCCACAGCTGTACGGTGGCTAACACTCAAAGTGCCAGAATAACCTTGTGTATATCTTCACAAAATGGCAGGCAGTGCAGAGTATTTAAGGGAGCCTAGATATAACTGCACTATGCACCTCGGTCCCCTTATTTATCTATCTAATCACAATGACACCAACTATTCCAGGAAATGAAGGACAAAAAGAGACAGGTTTATTAATATAGTGCATTAAGATGTAAGATTTGTAGGAAAGGATAATACACTTCTGAAATTTGACATATAAAAGCAACATGTATTTGGTGGAGAAGCCATGTATTAATGTCTGTAAGGAGTAAAGTAGAAAGATGTAAAAGAAGTCGAATTTTAAGTATTTGATACACACTTCTAAAATGTGACCATAGTTTTCCTCTTATTTCCCGGAGGACCCGGGGCAGACCCTGACCACTCTGGAGTATTTCGACCGGACCTGCTGCACGATTCTACTCTGCCAGAGGTTTCCACTACCTACCGTCAGGTCGGTCCCCGTTACCGATTGCTGTACAAGTGGGACAGCAGGACACGAGTAAGAAGGGGGGTTCTCGGGGAGGAGCTGTGAAACCTTTCTCCCCGATTTCCAGGATGTGGTGAGGCGGGGAATAGGGACAGCTCTTTAGCAGCGGGCTTTTCTTTCATCACACCGCTCCCTCCTTACTTACAGCGTCCCCGGAGGTCCCCCAAGGGTGTGTGAGAACAAGTTGCGCATGGGAGCGGGTGTGAGGGCGCACGGTCCACCGGGGCTGGACCTGCCGCTGCATCACGCCAGCAGGCAGAGTTTCGGGGTGCTCGAAGGTCCATCCCGCAGCAGGCCAGCACCTCCGAGCCCCGGCTCCCCTCACGCACACTTCTTCCCTCAAACATGCCCCCCTCACTCCCTCCCCACCCGGCGTCTTGCTCCCTCTACTTTCCTCTTGTCCAGGGTATCTCCCCCCTGCCCACCTCTCCCGCCCCTCTAACGGATCCCCCTTTCGCGCCGCCCGCCCCTCTGCTCCCAGGGGACCCGGGGGCCGGCGTGGACGGCAACGCGCATGCTCCGGGTGTGCGGTCCCCGCGGCGCGGTTCTGGGGCGGGCGGGGGGCACCGGTGAGAGTGAGGGGACAGCGGTGGCTCGGTGCCGCGACACCCCAGCGGCGTCTTCCGCCTCGCTGTTCCCTGTTCCCTAAGCGCCTTCGGGAGGGCAGTTCGCCGCCGTCCCGGGGACCGGCGGTGCCACAGGCGTACGGACGGCGCTGAGCTGCCGGTGTGCCGCCGCCGAGTCGGAGGGCGGTGCTGTGGGCGGACGGAGGAGCCGCGCGATTGGCCTCCGCCGGGCGGCTAGCTTGTCAGTTGGGCTCCAGGGGTGGCCCTGGGAGCCTCTCGCCCAGCCCTCTGACGGGATGAAGCCTTTAGGGGGATGCGGCGCTCTTTGCATTTTGATTAAAGCCCCTCATCTCTCTTCAGTCTGAAGGCAGAGCACCAGAGAGGACGGGTCGGAGGGGCCTGCTCAAGGCCGGAGAGAAAGGGAGGTAGGGGGGTTGAGAGAAAGAAAACCCCTCTTGGTATATCACGTATGGCTCTATAAGAGAAATCATCTCTGGGAATATAGAGGAAAGGACGGAGCTGGTATAAACTGAAGGCGCCCGGGTTTAATTCACACTTGTGGGTGCCCAGCATGGAAATGCAGAGATGGTCCACAAGGTGGAAAACGAAAAGGTGGCCCCGGGACTCAGCTGTAACCCTGCTCATCACCTTCGCCATCCTTCTCCGGGCTGCAGAGGTCAGAGGAGGTAAGAAAGCAAAGGGGAGCTGCAGAGTACAGTAGTCTCTGTTCCCCCGCCCCCCCCCCCCCCCCCAGGGGGCCATGACCACAGGCGCACCGCGGCCGGCGCCGCTACGGAACCGAGCACGGACG
>JANHGN010022826.1:0-27385 GCA_024605025.1 Megaceryle maxima | reverse complement strand
GCGCAGAGGTCAAAGGAAGTTAAGAAGCCAAGGGGCGCTGGAGAGTACAGTAGGCTCTGGTCCCCCGCCCCCCCCCCCCCGTCGAGGGGAAGGAACCAGAGCACGACTGGGACGGCGTTTCAGAGGAAACCTGTCAGAGCGGCTCCCGATACTGTGGAGGCGAGAGAGCGCGAAGGCTCTTGGGGCCGGCTCGGGGCGCGGAGACCCGCTGGGAGCCCCCGGCAGCAAGGGCAGGGGACGTTCCCTCCCAGGTGCTGCGGAGGGATGGCTCCTGTTCAGTCTCAGGGTCTAACTTTGGATATGTTGTTTTAATGCAGGAAATGGTCTGGAGTGTGCGTACGATTTTCAGTTTTGTTGAACTTACTGAGTCGTTGCTTTGCTCAAGTTCACCGAGATGTGGCTGAAATGGAGCGTCAAGTATCTGCCTTCTCGGGGCGGGCGGGGGGGGTTGGAAGAGAAAGTTTCGGAGTGTAGGCTCTCCGCTCCAGTTTTCTCAATTCTCCGCTTTTTTCTTTTTCCCTCAGCAAAGGGTTTCAGTAGGCAAAAAGTATTCTAGGACGCGAGAGGAGGAGAAAATATATTTGGAGGGGCCTTTTGCCAGACGTTGAGAGCAGCTCCCGGCGGCAGCGGCGCCCCGCAGGTGGTGTCCGCAGCGCCGGGCCCGGAGATGCCCAGCGGGGAGGGGCGAGGGGGGGGGAGCTCGCGGAGCTCAGCCTGACGGTCGCTGGGCGCCACACGGGCAGTGTCAGCGCCGGGGCGCAATCTCCAGCTTCCTTCCCCCTTTGCAGCCTCCACAGGCGGATCCAGTGGTCCCTTAGGTGTCCGTGGACCTGGTGGGCAGGGTGCAGCCAGGCGCCGGCGAGGCTCTCCGGCTTTTTTGAGACGTGCTCGCACATTGGCGGAGCTGCACTGTATAATCTTCGGTAACGGGAGTACTTTCCTCTCCTACCAGGGGTGGAAATGCTGCCTCTTCTTCCCTTCCTCCATCTCTCCCTCCCACCGGACCCCGCAGGCGCGTTCGGGGGCCAGACTGTCTGGGATTGAGGTTTTTATTTAGCTGCGAGTCTGACGTCCACGAAGGGGCTTAACTCTCCAAAAAGAAAGGGTTAACTTTTATGCATTTTTTATTTTAACAAAGTATTTCTCAGTCTGAATCACCGCTGTCTGAATCAACAGGCGTCGTAGAGGGAGCACAGTAAGGTGATCAGTTTCCATTCAAGCCCTTTATACCTGGGCACAACCTTGACGGTGCCCTATCTATCAGGGCTCTGCCCCCTGCCGGCCCCGTCTCTGGCAGGGAGCGGCAGGGCTCAGGTTTCATCCCCGTTGCCGTTCCGCGGGCTCCCGCGGAGTTACGCCGAGGGTGGGTGAGTTACCCTCGCAGAGCTTCAAGTATTCGGCTACTCAGAAGAAGAAACAACGAAGTTTCTTCAAGAACCAATACTGTCTGCAAAGGCATGGTAGATTTATTATGCCACTTTTCTTGTGACTGCTCACAGTAGAACTGAATGAAGTAGGATTTATGTAGATTACTTAATGGGGTGGATGCAAATTAAAAGTTAAAAGATAATATAAACTCAAGCAGCCCATGAAAAGTCAACAGAAGTTATCTGGTACTTACTGAAATATATTTAGTAACATTAGGCAGACTAATGCGGTTCTGGCAACTACTAAAAATTTAAAAGCTATATTGAAAATCTTTTTTCCTCTAGTTTTCTGTATAAAGGACACTTCAAAACAAACAAACCCAGGCTTCTCATGTTTATAGAAACATTCTGAAAAGAAATTAGTTCTTAACACCATTCTGAAATGCAGTATGCCATTCGCTTAGAAACTACAGGGAGCTGTGTGTTTAGGACTTGATCTGTTACTGAAGTCAGTAAGAGTTTTTCCATTGACTACAGAGGAAGTAGAATTTGACCTAATTTCTGTAACTGAGTACAAGAGAGATATTTCCGAATCATCTTTTATGTATTCTAATCTTATTTAAAGTAGTTAAAAGAGGACATAATGATTCATATTTAAAAGTAGGAGAGAGAAAATACTGAGGAATAAAAATAACATCCTACAGCAGGTAAACAATATAACTAAATTAAAAAGCTGGGTAAAATGTGAATCATCGCCCTTATAAAACTGTTAAACTAAATCCCATATTCTTCAACAGTCTTTTCATAAACTACCCCTACAAAGAAGATTATATGGTGTATTCATACGAAGTGTTAATCATATAGCAGTAACTTCTTTTGAAGACAGCAGAATCCATTCCATGTAGAGAAACCTCAAAAGATTCCTAAAATTCTTGACTTTTTTTTTTTTCAAGATGCTTTATTTAACACAAAAAAGAAAGAGAAGTATGAGGTGTCATTCACAGTACCAAGAAAGGGGATGTGAAGATCTGATTGGGCTCTTGAGTTATTTCTTCTTTGGACAGAAAAAGTTGCACAAGTGAGAAGCAACTGAATGGGAAAACTAATGACTCATATTTGGTCAGCTCAGTGCTACCAGCTCTTAAGCAGCTCTTTTTAGAAAATATTTTTACTTTATGACTTGGCTAAAGTAAACAAATTTCAGTATTTTAAAAGACATCCTTTGATTTCCTTTCCCCTTCCTCACCTTTAATACTAAATCTGTTGGTAATGTGTTTGGAATGAATCAACTCATTTAGTTGAAATGGCATGGCTTCAACACTATAAATTTTTTTGTAAGGGCTTGGCATCAATGCACTATTGTGATTCTGATTTAAATTTCATGGGCAAGAAATGAAAAATCAGTCTCTTTATTATTTATAAGCTTTTTTAAGCAAATGAAATTCCAGCTCTTAATCTGAGTGCAAAAAGATTTAAGAATCCTTACTGAAAATAAGGTTATGAAGCTATATATAGAGAATACACTTTGGACTTTCTGTGTAAGCAACAAACAGATTTGGTTTTAATATAGAATAGATACTTTTTACAGTTGTCTTAAGAAATACAAAGGTTCCTTGTGCTTCTTCCCACAGGCTTGGAAACTAGTGGGAGTTCTAGGTGCGGAAGGAATGCAGAACTGGGCCCACTAGAAATGAGGGCAAAAGCAGAGTTTTCTTTGTGGTTGCACGCTTAAGCAATTACAAATAAATAACTGTTAATAAGTTACACCGGGAAGATAGAAATCTGTTTCTTGAATGAAAACTGTTGAATCTATCTGGCTAGTTGAAACCTGTACAAAAAGGTGTTTTAAACTAGACATGTATGAATCTCTTTCTCAGAACTGCTAGTAATGTAAAGCATTTTTGACTTTAACAGATCAGTTAACTTTTAGGGTTGAAAAAGAATATAACCCTTTTCATAGCACATAAAACTATTTAACTGTAAAATAAAGGAGCAAACTTTAACAAAATGCCATTAACCTTCAGAAACAGAGGATGTAAAGGGGTTTCTCAGATAAATATTCACAAAGTGAGCAAAAGTGATTAAATCAAAGGGCAATTTCACTAGATTCAGCTAGCAGTCCTAGCCAAAGTTTTCCTGAGTCCCAGGGATCAGCAGGTGAAATGGTCTAGTCTTCCCAGTATAGTGCAAGAGAGACCTGCATGTCTATGTCTATTTTGAGATATAATTTAGATTTTTTTAATTGTTTCTATGGTAAAATAATTATTACAATGTCCGCTGCAGACATCTGACACAGAAAAATGACTGGTATGTGTTGTAGATTCTCTAGAGCGTGAATTGTTGCATTTAATTTAGAAGGAGACATCACAAGGATCCCAGAAGGGACTATTCAGGCTGCAGTAAACTGTCCTTTTACTAGCTCTGCAGAAAATAAGTTTCTCAACTTCAGTTTTGTGTATATCTTAACAAATGTAACTGTATATGAGTACATACAAAGCACACACAAATATTTAGTGGTTTTGGCTTCAAATAGTATCTGTGCCTAGCACCTATTACTGGAATGTCAGTAGGAAAAAAAATCTTTTTACATAAAACTTTTCCTGGTGCTATAGTGTTTTCTGATTACTTTTTTTGATTAAGAAAAAAAAAAAAACAAAAAAAACCCCCCAAAAACGTTGGTAAAATTGGTGATTGTAGCAGTTGAGAATCTAGGGAAGGAGGGAAAGGAATTGTAGTACTTAGTTCTACAGTTCTCTTGCCCAAAGTTGTTTGGTCTCCTCCAAATAGGACCCTTAATTCTAACAAGGTTGCAGCATAATAAGAGCCATGACATTACTACTGAAGTTATACCTAAAACACACTGGAGCAATTATGTCTCACCCGGATTTGTTTTGTACAGTGGTGAACAGTAGGGTTTCCATCTGCCAGCAAGATTAAGAAGTTGCTTTTCTTTTCTCTGTAGAGCTCTCTGCTTCTTTTCAGAAGAAATCCTCACAGCATTGGTTAATTTATCGTTGTTCTGAGTATTTTTTTGATAATAGGGGGGAATAAGTTATGCAGAGCTTGGGAGAAATCTCTAATGTTCTAAGAATGTAAAGTCTCATGCAGTGATAAAGGTTTGCCCTCTGGATGGACACAATAGAGAGCAGTGGCTTAAAAGGAATTAGGTGAACACACATGCTATTGCAAAGGTTTAAAACTCTACTACTCAGTGTTAAATACCAAGTTTACAGACTAAATGTAAGGATTAGTGTTGACCCTGTTATTACAATAGTAGTAGAATCTGTCAGAATTTATATACTTTTTAGCACATTATGACACATAAGGGATTGTAAAAACCTTTGTAAATTCTAGATCTGGGACTTCACTGCATGTCAGAGTGTTAATGCGTACAGTATGTGAAATAGGCATTTGGCAGAGCTGATGCTATAGAAGCAAAGTGTTTGCTGCAAAGCAAATCGAAAGATGTATTAGAAAATATGATTAGAAAAATTAAGATCCTGATTTTACTATGAATAATGTCACTGGCAGCTAAACTTTGTCTATAATATGAATTAACTTAGTTATGAGTCAATTTATAGTCACATTGTTAAAGTATAACTGCAGTCAAAATTTTACCAGCTCTGTCCCTTACCTGTGTGTTTACTCAAACTATCATAGTAATCAGATAGGTTATCAAACATTCATAGTTTATAAATAAATAAAATTCAAAGTCTGCTTAAGTGGAATTCCTGCTAATATCAGTAGGACACAGAATTGGGTCTGATTTCTTTGCATTGCTCTCAAAAGGGACATAATACCTTTGGCATCAGTGAAAGTATGGTGGAAGTTTTTAGTTGTATGATTCAAAAAAAAAACCCCAACATTGTTTTCTAACAAATTAAATTGAGGTACTTTAAATGGCACCAGCTGTAAATCTTGTCCTTAGCTGTATTTTGCTTTTTTCCTACGTCTATAGCTGAAAAATGTACAAATGTTCCACATTTGAAAAAAATCCCATTTGTTAGAAGATATTTTTGAAGTCTACTGGGATTATTTCTGAATAAATGCCCTGAGTGGCAAAGCTTTTAAGTGAGCTCAATTCCTTTCCTGTTTAATACCTGAGGGAGCACCTTGTCTCTTCCTGTAGCTGTGACCATTTTTAGATGTTGTTTTTGTTTGTTTGTTAGTTTTTGTTTTGTTTGTTTGTTTTGGTTGTGTTTCCCTCCCACCCCCCTTTTTTGTTTGTTTTGGGTTTTATGTGTTAATAGAAACAGGATACTCAAATTTAATACTTGTTTTGCTGATTTTCACAGTTGGAAGTACTGTCTCCACTGTCTTTATAAAAAAACCACCACCTTTCTGAATCTTTAACAGAGGCCTCAACATAGTCACTCAAACTGCAGTTGTGATATAATCTTCTGTAATGTAAAATAATAACTCCACAGAAGTATTGAGATGGATCTTAAAATATTATAAACTGATGGATCAATACAGGTCTGCACCTGAGCATGAACTAGCTCAGTGATTTGTGGGTAACAAGTGAAACATTTTATGGAATCGGGATCAGGTCATTAGTGCTTCATTATAATCAATGTTGCTGAACAAGTGATAAAAGTACAATCTATCTAGTCTCATAGAAGGTTTTTAGTATTTAAAAAGGTCACATTTTATGTTGAAATATAAAGAAAATACGAAATGCCAGTCTCAAAAATCTGTATTACATTGCAAAATTCTGGAGTGTAACAAACCCCAGAAATAATTATTCCTATTTTTTGTTGAATAATCCCAGCAAATAAATAAGCCTGCAAGTTAAACTTATTAATGATCTGGGTGGGTAGTTGTATATAAGCAAGTTTTCCATTTTTTTGTGTGTGTTTGTTTTTCTTTTTTACTGTATGAGTGTTAGAGAATGGTCTTTTAAAAAGGGGATATAGTTAGTAGTTCATATAAAATATATGTCCTATATATGCATAAACTGTCTTTCCTGTCTTTGAAATACAGAAGTATTTTGTATATTTTGCAGCATAGGAGGTCAATTAAAAATTTATAAATATCTAATGTGGAAAGAGAAGTAGCCAATTATGAGCAGTTTCACACAAACCCTCTGTTAGTGAAATAATCATAGACCATTTAAAGCAGTCCTGGATAATTTCTAGTTTTTGTAATCATTAAATATGAGCACTGTGATAATGCCTTCTAAAAGTCTCACCAGCAAAGATCCCAATTAAATAAGTCATCTAAAAGCTGACATGTAGGACAATTTTTAACAGGTGAAACAACTGTGAAATATGTCTCTATATTTATATACAGGGGCAATATATGTTCAATTAATCTTATAAATTTATATTTAGTACCTAGAAAACAAAACAAAACAGCTTGATTTTCAGAAGCACTATGTAAATACTTTAGGCAGCTTAACTGGTTTAATTTTTGTACCTGGAAGATACTCTGTAGCTCATCTTGCAGCCCGCAAACCAAAGAGTTCATACCATCCAGTTCTTTAAAGTCCTTCAGTTACATCCATGAAAAGTATTGGAACCTTCACAAAAAAACATTACAGAACTGCTGGTTTTGATGCTTGCTCTCAGAACAGTCTTCTGTTACATGTCTGGGCTCTCAGTAGAGTTGGGAGGCAGGTGTATCTCAGACTGCCAATCCCAAAAGCCTGTAAGTGCAGACCTGCCCAGAGCTAGCCAGTAGAAAATGCTAAGGACAGAAGAGTGTCTGATGCTTTTCTGGTGCATAGATACCTATGGCTGAACTGCAGGGATTCATTGCTTGGGGCACAAAGACTGGAGCCTGCAGTGGGGAGGTAATAGAGTCCTTTCTAAGAACTGGGAAGCTCAGTGAAGCATAACATGCTTTTGAATCCATCACTTTGGGCATAACATGCTTTTGAATTCCTGCTTTTGTACATTTACACTGCATTTATGCTTAACAGATGAAGAACACATTATTATTTGCAGGTATTAATTTACTCATTATATATAGGTATGGTTTTTTAAAAATAACCATCATAATTACCCACAAAAAGTAAAACTGTATAGGGCTAAAAATAAGGACAACAATACTCCTACCACATTAGAAATACCTCATATTTCCAGTAATGGATGGGTCTTGTGTGGCGTTCTAAAGTCAACAAAACAACAGTTTACTAGCAGTATTAGAATCTGTATTTGTTAAAGACTTCCTTATTGATAATTTGGCAAAGTGGCAGTATTTATTACTCTTTCTGCTCTAGCAAATGTAGGCCTAGCTGGTAAAATAAACTGCTTGCTAATTGTTGATAGAATCAGAAACTGGATGAATAATCTGAGAGAAGGAATGCAAGGAGAGGAAAAGTTATCAGGTTTCACAGTAGGAGAACTGCTGAAACAGCTTGACAAATGGTAGCTAAAATAAACCTACGTAGAAGAACTTTGACACAATCTGTATTTAAGACTGTTTTTGAAAGAAAAACATCCCCATTTTTCGGGCCTCACAGCACTCTTTTGAGAGTTCAACAGCAGAAACTGAAGACTAATTACCCCTCCATATGAGGAGTTCTTGTTTGTGAAAATATTTTCACCTCTTACATTCATTAAACCTTGAACCATCTAATAAGTGTCATTTAGAAACCTTTGTCATAGTAGTTTTTAATCTTTACCAACCTATAGAACACGTGGAGACTCCTCAGAATGATCACTTACAGCTATGAAGATTCAAAATTTTTAGAAAAGTAAATAAACTAACTGTAGGTTATTATGCCTTTAATAGGCAGCATAATTTCAAAAACTGTGGAGTAGTCACTACCTTCTATTTATGTTCCTAAATATATACCTAGAAATCTAACCATAGGTGCTATACTTTGAAAGTCTTATCCACAAATATAAGGAGTCTCTTCATAAGTACCCACCTAATATGCATTTTTTAGCCTACCAGACTGTAATAGCTTCTACTCTTTAAATGATTTGTCACAGTGAAATGAAACTGCATCTGATACAACTTGTCCCTGTTACATATGTCCTTTTACCTGGTGTTATGTGATCACCTACAAGATACATTCTAATAAAGAGATGTGGAAATGCTGAGCATTTATACTGAAAACTGAGGTCAAGTAGGCTTGATGTCACATATTGAATAAGTCATCAGCACAGACTGTGTGTGCAAAGGACTTAGTTTCTGCATTGCTGTACAGTTTCTCAGTCCCTCATTTCTCTGATATTATGACCTGTATTGTTATGGTACCTGGGAACCTCCTCCATGGACAGTTTCCACCAAGTGAAAGGGAGAGCCATCTTATATAATAAAGTCTAGCTCAAATGTATCAGAAAGTCAAAGTGAAGGAAATCCTCTGATCTTGTATAGTAAGTGCTATTTGTGACATTAGAGCATAATCAGAAATAAATCTTCGGTTTTCACCACCTGCTTCTTAACTCCAGAAGAAATCACTTTAGCAATGGCAGTAGTTATTAGGTATAATAATACATACGCATCAGAATTTGATCCATATGCCTAGTGTTAGTAATAATAGGAATGATGTATCACAGATTTTATTTCAATGTAGAGATTGTAGAATGAAATAAAAGCTGTGATATTTTTAAATTGTGAATTTGTGATCAAAATGTAGTCTAGATTATTACAGATGCTCTTTTTCAATCTATAATTGCATTATATTTTTCAGAGATGTGGTGTCCTGGTTTGAGTGACAACAGAATTCATTGAATAGAATGCATTTTCACAGCCTTTAAAAGAAATGTTTCATTGTATATATACAAAGTCTAGGCATGTCAGTACTAACCAAACTTGGAAGTCAGTTTTTATATGTATTTTCCTCCTCTCCAAACAAACAGAAAATATATGAAGTTTTGTCATGTGATTCACTCCTGATATTCTGCTCTGACCTGGCAATGTAAAAGTGTGGTCTAGCATACAGTTTGCAACTACTTAACTCCACTGAATCTTTTTAACTTCCAGCAGAAATAGCGTTTTTTCTTTATTCTTTTTATTTATCATGCTTTTATACATATTTCAGTACTATTTAAAGTAGCTAGTAGTAGTAGTACTATCTGAAGTAGCTAGATATTCTGTCAATCCGTCGTCTTTTTTTCTTTTTTCCTCCTAAGTTTTATATTTAGGTCCTATGAAGAAAGCTAAAAGGAAAACAAAAGAAGATTAAATATTGCTTTAGGGTTATATTTAATATGAAAGGCTCTGGATCAAATGTTCTTATCCATACCACTATAAATATGGGAAGCTTATTCAGTGTATGGATGTATTTCAGTTACACCACACTAATGACCAGGATTTAGCTCTACAATTTTCAATATTTCAAGTTACAGGTTATTTCAGGTCTTGAGAAAACCAGGAACCTATGCTGGAGCTAAATGATTAACTGTTTGGTATCTTGAAAGATACTAGGACAGTCAGGTTCCTATCTCACACAATTCTGTCTCTTACAAAGGGATTTTTAAAGGATTCTCATTTACCATTCCAGAAATCCCAGTAACACTTCTGTGGTTACTACTGTGTAGTCTGTTAGTAGTGAAAGATGCATGCCTCTCTAAACTTTTTTGAATCAAGGATATGTGCTGTTGAACTTTGCACTATAATATCTAGTGAGAAGAATGGTCCCCTGCAGTTGATTATCAGTGGAAAAGTAGCACGTGAATGATGAGCACAGGCTTCTTTTCAAAGGGTTATCTTGTGGCTTTGTCTGGCTTGCCTGCAGAAGGTGGCCTTCAAGCAGCAGTGCAGTATGGCCATAAACATCTGCATGAAGGGATCCACTTTCAGGGTCTGGATCTTCTATTTTGCTAAATTTGCGATGACAAACAGACTTGAATTTTCAAAGCTGATGTCCAACTTTCATAAAGAGAATTAACCGCATCCCAAGAACTGCTGAACTGTTTGCATGATGCTTCTTTGTTGGTTATTTCCTTGTCATCTTAAATCTTAGCACCAAATTGGAAAGATGCAAAAAGACTAGAAGATAGAATTATTTAGTCAGGCTGCTTTATGCACTGTAAAGAAGTTCTTGTGAAAGACCCTAGATCTGCCAATATATGGGTTACACGTTTATATGTTGCCCCATATAAATACAAGCTGTTATCTTAATTTGTGGGTAATGCAAACAAGCAAACTGCGTGGCCTTAGAACTGGTGCTTTTTCTGGGTATTTCTTACTATTCCCAGAAACTGTGTGAGAACAGACTGCTAGAGAAGAGGCAGTTTTCAGGGAGAGCTGAGGTTCCCAGGATACAACACTGCAGAAGCTACAGAAACTGGCAGAGAGAAGCCACAATATCAGCTCATAGCTGCCAGACCATGCTCTTCCCTGACTCTGTGAGTTGTCTTCCTACATCTCTACCCTGGTCTTCTAAGCAGGCCACTGCTGGCTCTATTAGGACTTCTCATCATCCTTTATTCTTGAAACAGCTTAGCTCTAACCAATTAGGATCTAAAGGCTTCTGTTTTTCAAGAGCTGTTTATTTTTGACTGGACTCCCTCATGTGTGTGCTTTGATAGATTGAGAGCAACTGTGACTAGTGCTTTCTGTAGAGGCATTGAGCAGATCATCTGAACATGCACAGTAAGCTCATCAAGAATTTTGAGACGAATGTCATGGCAGCCTGGTCAGGGCTACTGAACACTTGCTCCAACTAGGTAGCCATAGTTCCAGAAAATGTGAAAAAACGTGCAATTCACCAAGACAAAATTTTCACTGGAAAAGGAGGGTGTTCATGCAGAAACCCCCATATATGCATGACACAGGAATAGAGTAGGGAAAAAGTGCTTTTTTGCACAGTGAGCTCTGTTTTTTTTACTTTTTTTTTTGTTTTTTTTTTTTTTTTGGCTTTTTTTTTTTTACTTTTTTTTTTTTTTTTTTTTTTTTTTGGTTTTTTTTTTTTCCTTTCAGCTGGGAAGTGTCAATAACAGCTGTGAGGAGACCTCTAAGCTTGCTTCCTCCCAGAAGGGATCATAATCTGGGCATTTTATGACAGTCAAGCCCAGGTTGAATAATCACACACAGAAGAAAAAACATTTATGAGGAAGAGTCACAAACTCAAGCTGGTTATTTCAGACTCTGATATGTAGGTTTCTATCAAAAGCAATTTTTTTTTGTAAAGAAACAAATCTTATACAAAGCCTGTTTTACCTAAAGACTTTTAAAGAACTTCCTTACTTTTTAACTCTTGGTAGAAGTGGCTATCTGAAATCTTTTACATAAATTAGGGAAGCAGTTTCTGTCATTTGTGGTCTATAAGTATTTAGTAAGTGAGCCATGTTATCTTTGGAGGTATACTAATTGCTTTATTTGTGCAAGTTGCATTTCTATGACAAGTTGCATTTCTAGAAATCCTTGTAAAGTGATTAGTGTTTTTGCTGTTTACGTGTTGTGAGTCACAGTGATGGAAATAAATGTCATTTATAGACTATTAACAAAATGTTCGCTCTTATTATTTGGATTTTGTGGTTTGAAGATTGTTTTATTATTATCCTGCTTCTTGTCTGGAAGTTTTTTAGCAGTAGAACTAGCAGGGAGTAATGAATAATCTTGTTTATGGGTGAATGCTCTCCCAGTCAGCCAGGCAAAGGACAACCATTATTCTAAAAAACAATGAATAATCTGGTATAAATTATAGAAAAGAGCAAAGGAAAAAGGAATGTAGCAGTGGTTGACTTATACAGCAACTTGGAATTTTTACTAATATTTCCAGTGACTGGTTCTACACTACTGGTTCAAATTATTATATGTATCGCAAAAATACCCCCCAAAAAAAAGTGTGGCATCTCCTTCAGTATAGTAGTAGCTCAAGAAGTGTGTGGAGTAACTACAGAAAATACATTACAACCATTAAAATTATTTAGTCAGTACTTGAAAGAAAGGTAATACATGTTTCAGAATTTGCATGCTATTGAAACTTTTCTTTTGAAAATGTTTACACATAATATCTTGAATCTGCAGGATATGTAGATTTTTAAGTACATTCAGGTGTATACTGTAGCATTCATTCAAAATGTTGCAACAAACATTGTCTATTTGTTTTTTATTTGATAACACAATCCGATGGAAAAAAGAAGTGAGAAGTTGTATCATGAAAAAACTAAAGAAGCTCACAAGCATTTTTCTGTTAATGTATTTTAGGACAGAAGTTATGTGCATTCTAGACTAATGGATAAGAACTCAGATTTTGTTTTTAAAGAACATACTTTGTGCTATTCAAAGATAGGTTTAACCACAAAGTTCAGTTCTTCATGTTTGGCAATGCCAGGAGATAAATAGGATGAACTAGTTAAATTTGGTTCATACCTTTTATTCATAGCAAATATATGGAAGTGACTTCTGAGATACTATAGTAACAAAAAAATAATGACCCTGCCTAGAACTGTACAAATAATAAGGCGGCAGAAATATTTCCATCTGTGACTCTAATTAGAATATCACATTGCCTATGTTTTCATACTCTTTCACTTGTTTGCAAGTAGTTGTTCAAACAGCTGAATACTCACATACAGTGAATTTTGCTCTTTAAATTGATATTTGTTGACACATCAAACAAATAATAACAGAGAATAAATTAGCTATAGTTAATGCCACAGTGCGGTTCAAAGACATGAAGAGTCAGATTTACCAAATGCATTTCTCATCTTTGACAGTTAAATTAATGTAAAATTTTGCCTTTCCAGATAAAGTGGTTATGAGTTTGCCGTGATCTGTAGGGAGTATGACAATGAACACCTGAGGTTTTTTGTTTGTTTGTTTGTTTGCTTTGGGGGTTTTTTTGGTGTTTTTTTTTTGTTGTTGTTGTTTGGTTGGGTTTTTTTGTTGTTGTTTGTTTTGGTTTTTTTTTTTATAAAAGATATGCAGTAGGCAAACTATTTTCTCACTGCCTCTGTTGAAGTGCATGTCCATTCAGTACTTCAGTACTTAGCCCGTTTGACTTGGTGAACTTTTATAGACTAAGGCTTTGTTGTTGGCTTGCTCTATCTATGTATCTGTCTATCTATCTATCATCTATCAATAAATAATTTTATGTCAATATCAGTGCAGTATAAGCTCTAGATTTCAACTTTAAATAGTTAGACTAAACATAAATGCAACCTGGTTGTACTTGTGCTTTAAAGGACAAAACAAGTCCATTTGAATTTTAACTTGGTAATGAGACTGTGATTCAGTTCATTCACTTCTTGCAGGCAAAGCAGGTACATTTTCTTTCTTTAACTGGGTGAGAAATGAGAGTAGCTTTTTCCTTATCACTTTGTGTCAGAGAAAGCAGTCATATGCAATCAGAATATATTTTAATGATAGCAACAGACAAGTTTCTGATGGCAGATTATTAGAATGCTTCTGAAACTTTTGTGCAAACTTGTAAAATTAGTTCTCTGTCTTCAAAATCACTCATTAAAAGAATGTGAATTTCAATCACCAGGATTCTCTGTGTTTGGGAAACAATGATTTTCAGTGTGTAATCAAGTAGTGTGAAAATCTGATCATAACAATTACGCTGGATGGGATGAACTCTTCTATATTTAAAAATTAATAATACTGTTAAAATAATATTTTGGTGTAAGAATAATCTGCAGTAAATCGAAGTAGGCTGCAGCTATTGCCATGATTACACATACACTTTTACAATGAAATGAATATCCTTTTTAGAGGCTGCATACTGTAGAGATGCAAAGATGAGTAATTCTTGTTGTTGGTTTTTGTTTGTTTTGTCAGCTGAACCCGTTGATGTGCTAAAGGCATTAGAATTTCACAATTCACCAGAAGGAGTATCAAGAACAACAGGATTCTGCACAAACAGAAGGGATTCAAAAGGATCAGATGTTGCCTATAGAGTTTCAAAAACTGCACAGCTGAGTGCCCCAACAAAGCAACTGTATCCAGGTAAGATTGTCAGAAAGCTATTTCTTTGGTAAATTATCTTACTGCCTATGTTTTTCTGGTATCTAAAGCACAGCATGTGCACATCATCAGTACCACAAAACACTTCTGCTATCCCTAAAGCTAAGCCAGTATATGAATGTCAGGACATGCTCTTTATCCACTGAATGAATCAGTTTTTATTGGCTTCAGTTACAAAGTTCTTCATCAAATTCTATATCACAGGCAGAATTGGCCTGTAAGTTATATTACCTGTTCATTCATGATGGTGTCTGATGGAAAGCTTATTTTGTGGCTTTGGCAAATTTCCTCCAGTTTCAGTAGTCCATTTAAAAACAGTACTTCCTGGGGTAATGCTGTACTGGTAGAAAGGAGCTGTGGTTGGCCATTGCAAAATCATTCCCAGAAGTACCATCTGTTAAGAATTACCTAAGAGTATCTGGGTATTTGGAGGACTAAACAAGATGAGTTGTGGATAGCAGGTAATATGATTCCATCTTCTCTCAAATTTCTCTAAAATGAAATAATCACATTTTCGGAAAAAAATTCTTTGGATGTTGAGGAGAGACTTCTATTCCATTATTTTGCTGTCAGTTGACCTGAACTGTTGAGGAAAATGATAATAAAAATATTAAAAATCAAAACATATATATATATTTTCTGCTTTGATACATCATGCAGAGTTTGAACAAATCTATAAGCATGCAGATCAGATGCTGGCAAATACTCTCTTTTTTGTCTTTCAAAGTAGCAAATACAGATATGATACAAAACCTATAAAAGGGAAAACATACATTATTTTGTAGTAATAATGCATTCCCAGAGCAACATGGGAAAAAACTATACACAGTTCAAGCATAACTTACATGTTCTCTTAACGTATCAGTTTACTTTTTTATTCATGGTAGAAGATCAAAGCAAAAATCACTACAGATGTAATATTTATATTATTTTTTTAACACAGTTCTTCAGTTTTTAATATATCCTCTCAGCTGTTTTAAATATATTTAACAAAACTATCCAGATGAAAATATCATTCCCTGAGATTACAGTCTGAAATGCCTTGCTGATATTAGTGTGATATGTGTATAATTACTACTTCACCTAAGTAAGATTAACAGAAAAGGGGCTGCTATTTCTATAAAAACTGCAAAAATGATCTATGGTATTGAAAAACTGTTCAAGCTGCACAGTGTAATAAGCCAGCACCTTTATATTGTGAGTTTTACAGTGTGTGTCATCAAAGCCAAGTGGTACAACGAAAGATTTTAACATTCTGACACAACTGGACATAGGGTTAAACTACTTGAAATCACTGGCATTTTTTAAAGTCTAGAACAGTACAAGTACTTTCTGCTAAATCAAAGCCCAAGAGTCTAGAGATGGAAGTCTGAGAGCTTGGGTTGACTTAAGCTTGATTCATGAAACTAATCACAGCATAAAGAGGAGATCTGGCAGCTGCAGTAATCACTGTTCATATGGTTCTTGAATGCCAGAACAAATAAGGACCTCATGTTGCTGGCTGCCATTTAAACTCCTATAGCCTTTGACTTCCTCAATTTATGTACTCCTATTAATGCTTTCAGTTTCTGCTTTACAACTGGAATGAGTTTGCTTGATTTTACCAATCTGTTGCGACACTTTAGTGCACAGGAGCAAATAAAAAGCATCACTCACTTATACTATAAAAAGAAGCCACCACAAAACTTCGCTTAATACAGAAAGATGTCATGCTATCCTCTACTTCAGTAAAGAACCTAGAAACAACTTTTTGGAGATGATAATGGTAATTACTCCCTTTTAAGTCTTGTGGAACAGGCAACCTTTCCCCACCACAATAAATTCTCTTTTTTCCAGAGATTGTTCTTAAAGATCTAATTTGATCTAATAATATTTACCAACTTCACAGAATATAGTAGATATGGATTTAGCTGACTGGAAGGAATTGCTATAATTAAAAATACTGTTGTAATAACTGTAAATCTAATTGCTTAGATTTTTGTTGTACTGTTTGTTTATATGCTTTTAGTTATCATGAACAAAAAGCATATAAGAATGATAGGACTGACAGCCCAGGTATATACAAAGGTTATTTAGACATTTTATCTCCAATTGTGTTTTGTTTTGGTTTTGTTATTTTTTGTTATTGTTTGCACAGAACCATACCAATAAAATAAGAAAAATTAACAGTAGTTGAGAAGACTGATAATTATTCTAGATATAGGTCCAAGAAGTATATATACATAGCAGTACATAAAGTTTTACATTTTGGAATGTCATTCATTTTTTGGACTTTTTCAATTAATATTGTGTTTCAAGGAAACTTACTTAAACAATGTAGATGCAAGATAAAACATTTGAGAATATTATGTCATGACAGTGTTAACAGAAACTGCTGAACTGAATTGTGTGACATTTTCAGTCACCTTTCTTAGAAAGCTGCCAGATTTTTCTTTTTCTTTTTCCTTTTCTTTTTTTTTTTTTTTTGATAGTATGTTACCTGTTTGAAGAGCACATGCCCAAACTAGCTGAATTAGTGTCACTTGCCTTAAGCATTTTCAACATATCTTTAACAGACAGCACTATGTTCAGTGGTTTTCAAATAACTTATTTGGGCTTTGTTGGCAGTCATCTTTTCTCTTTCTTGTCTTTTTTTTTTTTGTGTCATCTCTTTACTCTGACATTAAAAGCTATAATGTATAATTTAATTTAACCTGTAAACTAGCAGTTTTGCCTTGTCATTAAAGACCTTGACCAAAGGCTCACCCGAGTAAATGTTGTGTTTCCTATTTATTGAACTTTGATCCCTTCAAAATAAGATGTCGAAACAAGTCCTGAAGTGGTCTGTATTAGTACAGTGTTTCAACTATCTTCTACAGTAAAATCTTTAAAAGATAGTAGAAAGAACATAAAGCAACATTTCATCAGGCAATATAAGTGTAAAGCTAGAGGGTTTCTGTTTTAGAATAGTATGTAATTTAAAGAACAATGAATATTTTATGCATTTCATTTTCATATTGTAACTAAAAAGTTACTGTCATCAATATCTTGCCTTCATGGAAGACTCCATAGAATCCTGAAAAGCTTTCCCACAAGACCTGTCTTGGAAACAATCTTCTGTTTTCTCCATTGGAAGAAGTAATTCCTAAATCGGCTTTTGATGTTGAAGTCCTACATACTTTTATTCATTAAAAAAACATAGTGTTATTTTATTTAAACTTATTGTATTATATCATTGACATGTTTATGAACATTTTACCCATCCTCATGCACACAAAGTTACAGTTACATTCCTTGCTAACATCATTAGGTTCTAATTCCTCTATTTCTTGCATGTCAAACTGCATCTGAAGCTGCACAGGTCCAGTTTTTTTTTTTTTTTAATTTCAGAATCTCAATCTCCCACGTCATTCTTACTAAGCCCAATAGACTTGCACAGATTTACCACCAGATTCGACAAGAGCAGTACTGAGTACAAACCTTATTCCTTTCTGTATAGACCAGCTATACCCACTTCTAATTTTGATTTTTTTTAATTTTATTTGTAAAGATTGAAATAACAATTGATATATAATCTCTACTTCTAAGAGAAAGCATCAGTGAATAAATGGAAATTAAATATTCTTTGATTTTGCCTAAAAATATCAAATAAAACTATGTATTTTTTCAATGTTATGTGCAATATTATTCAAGAAAGACTCACATATGTATTGTGATAGAGATACTAAACCAAGTTTTTATCAAAAGAGATGAAGTGCCTGGGAAAATATTTACTATAATATGGATACTTACTCTGTTGAATGAAACTGTAGTACACTTTTAAATTAGAAGATTGATAAAAAGAAGATGAATAGAAAAAATAATGAATGTGAAACTTTCATAGTTCTTGCATATATTGTATTATTACATAAATTCATAGTAGATTTACAAGTCAGGCTTTTAAGAATGGTTAAGATCTATCTTTCAGGAATTAGGGCAAGACCAGAAAGAAAACAAAACAAAACAAAACAAAGAACTGTAACTTTCTATGTATTCATTTGGAGAATTTTTGTATGCAGAATCATCTGTGCTTGTAGAAAAATGTAAACCTTTAAGGAATGGTTTCATTTGTTCTGAATTTGTAACTGTATATATAACTTTGTTTACAGGTGGAGATTTTCCAGAAGATTTTTCAATATTAATGACAGTAAAACCTAAAAAGGGAATCCAGTCCTTCCTTCTGTCTGTCTACAATGAGCAAGGTATTCAGCAAGTAGGTGTTGAAGTTGGTAGATCCCCTGTCTTCCTGTTTGAAGACCAACATGGAAAACCTGCCCCAGAAGACTATCCTCTTTTCAGAACAGTCAACATTGCTGATGGGAAGTAAGTGTAAAATTTTAAGATGAAAAATAATACCACAGACCACTGTATTGATGATTATGGTCTTTACAATTATCATAGATATTTAAATAAATCAGTAAAACAATTTCCAGCTAATTGAACTGCTGTGGTACAAAATCAGAGAACCTTTGCATCAGATTAAAGTTCCAGCTTCAAATTGTGTATAGTTGCAAATAAAGCCAAAACACCTTTCTTATTTGTTATTTTTATAAATCAAGAGTAAAGAAATAGTCATAGAAGTTAAGCCAAAAATAAACCTATAAAGATGCTTCCCGTGCAATATAGAAAAGACTTTTCAAAGACTCAAGGAATAGTCTCACTAGGAAGGGTTGTCTTAGCCATTTGAAGGTGATAGGCAGAGTGAAGATAAATTGGCAAGACAGCATAGAATTTCTCCTATTGTGAACAAAAATAGTAGATAAGCAAGATGGTTTAAGATATCTGTAAAGGGAGGTCAGCAAAGAATAAATTGGACACTTAATCTGAAATGGTGCAAGGGTATATGCTGCACCCTCAGTAAAGTAAATTCATCTCAGACACCTATTGCATCATTAGTGCAGTTTTAATTTTTTATACTCAACTTCCCTTTGCAGACAAGCAGTCATTTTCTAGGAATGGCATTCTAGCACTCATAAATGGACATTCATTCTTTCAACAGCTTTTTATTTATTGTGCTGCAATGCAGGAAGAGGACCCAACAGTCTCCAGAGATACACAGAATGAAATACTATTAAAGCATAAGAAAAAAATCCATAGAGAAGGAAGTGCAAAAATTCAACCATAGTAAAATATGTTCACGAAGTAGTAAAGGATTTAAAAAAAAAAAAAAAAAAAAAAAAAAAAATTGTCTTCTAGCCCTTGTATTCCAGAGAATGGGATTATACTATGAAACTTAAACCTGATGCATTTCCTTAGCAGGAGGAGCAATAAAATAAAGTAGCAAACTTTTTTTTTTTTTTTTTTGATTGACTTCCTCTAATTAACAAAGCTTTGGCATGGATTTCAGAATTTCACCCAAAATGTTGAGAAACTGATAAAAATGAAGAAATAAAAATAAATTTGGTTTAGTAGATTCCTGCAGTGAGAATACACTATTTCTAAATCAACTGGAGTCAATCCTATCCGCAGTGAGCTATGATTTCATGCTTTCAGCTTTACATGCTTTCAGAAGATAGACTGTCAATTTTCTTCTGACTCAGCTATTTTATGAAGGATCTAGGACAACAATCTTTATCTCAAAATGAGATATACTTAAAAAGTGTAAACAGTGTAATGTGTCTGAGGATGCATGGATAGTTGGCTTTTTTAATGATAATTTTTAACTGCGTTCCAGAGACAACATGGAATTAGAGTTCTGGCTCAGTGATACTGTTTAGCAGTCAGATTCCATTAGCTTCGAGGTGTTCCTTTTGATATACAGAAGCTCTTTGTAACAATGATCTAAGCTGTCTCTCTGATTTAGACAACCTTAGTGCCACGACTGCCAACTAAAATAATTTGATTCCAGCCTTGCTCTTACCAGTCACTAACATGCCATACTTTGACACTTTTTGCCCTGGTCTGTCAAAGATGCTTTGATGTTTTGCTCCCTGTTAAATCACAGAGTGGCCTGCTCTTGATCTTAGATATTTTAGTTGTCATAGCAAAGAGGCTCGCTAAATTAATGTGGTCTCTCATGATAATAAAATCTCACAAAGAAGATAGTATAATAGGGCAAATTGTACAAAACTTTATTCTCAAATGTTGCTAAAATAAAATATCTGAATCATTTCACTCTTTGGTGGATATCTGTGGGCAAAGCTATTATTGCAGGCATATTATCAAGCAGCTGTAAATATACGTGTCAGGAAAAGCATTTATGTTAGAACTGTTGCATGTCTTTGAAATATCTCTATGGCTATGTAGTACATTCAAATAAGTAAAACAACATGGTAACATTTTGGTGATTGATCACAGAGAACAAATAGTAAAATATAAATAAAAAGTAAGATGCTGGATTAAATATATTTGCACAAGTAATTCCTCAAGTAATTTGGAAAATCAAAGACATTCATAAAAATGAAATCTGCTGTCAGATCACTCATTAGAAGTACTCACTTCTGATTTGCAGTTACTAATGTTCTCTGGGTAAAGCTTCAGAGGAGGTCAGCTTGAACTTCATCTTATATGGTATATTTACAGAGATATGGATAGATTCCTTTGTACTAAGGGATAGAAGTTATATAGTCAATAGGCAACCGTTATGTATATATGTGTATGCATGGAAGAAGGAAAAAGATGGAGACATTTAAATTTTTTTTGTGATTTGACTGGTGCACAATCTTCAATGAACTGTCTTGATAAGAACACAATGACCTAGTTTAAAAAACATAAATTACGGTAGAATTATGTTGTTTTGTTCTTTTTTTCAATAGGTGGCATCGAGTAGCTATTAGTGTGGAGAAAAAAAGTGTTACAATGATTATTGACTGTAACAAAAAAACTACAAAACCACTTGAAAGAAGTGACAAAACAATTGTGGACACCAATGGCATCACTGTCTTTGGAACCAGAATTCTGGATGAAGAAGTTTTTGAGGTAAAAATCAATGCTGAACAAATGGAATTGAGTAATCTTGTGTTCAGTCAAGTGCTTAATGCAAATCAGAAAAAAAAAATTAGGACAAAAGCTGGTATAATATGGAAACTTAGATTTATAGAACCTGTTAGGCTGAAATAAAAGAAGCGTCTCTATTATTGGAAGATATGATGCATTCTTCTGTCCTTTGGATTATGTTGTATCTGGAAGAGGCTTGCTTTTTTTGTCTTTCAGCCTAATACTGAGATACCTGAGATATTTAGGATTAATCTGAGACAGTTGAGTGGTACAATACTGAATGATTTTATTTCTATCTGGAAAGGGCTTGCTTTTCCTGTCTTTCAGCCTAATACTGAGATACCCGAGCTACTTAGAACTAATCTGAGATAGTTGAGTAGTTTGGTACTGAATCATTTTATTTCTGTCTCTCTTAAACATTCAGATATTTGTGCATGCTAACAGTATTTGAGAGAGGAAGAGAAGAACCTGGAAAGTTTTCTGTGTAATATGAATCTGGTATATTGTTTATCCCACTTACGACTCTTTCCAGTAACTGGAACATACTTTGGCAATAAGGACATATATGTTTCCATCATTTACTGGCCAAGAAGTACATATATATAGGAAGGGTGAAATGCCTCTAAGGAAGTACGTGACTGCCAATCATGAGGCCTTTTTAGGTAGAATCCTTATGTCAACGATTATTTTTACAGGCTAATAATGAAACATTTAAATCTACACTACTGAGTTTCTTTTACAATATTGTTATACAACAGTCAAAACTAAAATTAAAACTGAAAAATATGAAAATACACATAATTTGTTAACTTAGTTCATAGACAGAACATCTGTGCTCCATAAATGTCCAGAACGGTAATCCTAGCTTTGAGCAGAGTATATTCTTGAGAAACTGCATAGGTATCAAGAGAGAAAATACGAATTTTGAGTGTAACACTGGTGCTGTTATCTTTCATTTCCATGGACATGTCAAAATAGGATCCTTTTGAATGGGGAATTTTCTGGGATGATTTAATGAGTCAACCAGTATTATATATTTGGCATTACAGCCTAATTTACCTGTAGTCCCCCGTAAGCTTGCACATCTGAGGGACATTATTTTCCATTTGAAGATGAATTCCACAGATACCTTATCTGGGGTTGGACAAGGGGAAAATTACTTTCAATTGTCATTTGTATTTCTTTCTTACATCTGAAACCAAGTCCTACAACATGTGTATTTAGCAACAAATTGTCAAAATATGGGCAATGTTAATATACAGAAGTAAAAGGAATTTGGCAAAAATTGCAATAAAAGTAGATAAACTGATATTTTGTTAGTGTTTTACAACTGATTTTAAATTCTAATAGAAACTAAGGCAACAGGCTCTGGCTTGTTCTTGCAAAGTTTCTAACAATTTAAAAAGTTGTCAAGGAGGGGAAGTGAAGTGTGCAATAAGGAAGCACTGGTGTTTGATTTGTTTTACTCAGTGCAATTGATAAATAAAACAAGGTATCTGAAGGTGCTGAAATAATTGTACATAGCTGTTTGAAAATAAGTAGTGGTTGATGATATTTGCATAAATGGAGATTTTTTTTTTTTAAATCATTTGCATTCAGTAGCATTGAATAAAAGGGAAGCATACTAGGGACCTTTTATCTTTGAAGTTGTTGACTATTATAATATTATATCTGTCCTCTATATTTAAAACAGTTTTAAATATAAAATCTTGCACAATTAATTCATTTTTAAAACAGACATTAAGACTGTTCCCATAGGAATACAAGAGGAGCATAGGCTATTTAGGGGGTTAATGATAGGTTTGATGTTTTCTTGCTGTGACTCCTCTGTCACAAAGGTTATTAGCCACTCAGAAAGAATGATGAAACTTTGAGTCATGAAAAAGTAACAATTTTAAGGCAAAATAATTCCTACTCTAGCAGTTCCTTCTCAGTGATAATTTTCTCCATTTGTACCTTTTGCAGTGGTACATATAATTCCCTCCACTTTTTCTTTCAAACCCTATAGATGAATAAAAAATGGGAAGGCCTGTAGTAGAATGCAATTGTTTTATGGTTAACAACTTTTGAAAGAGCCAGTAAGGTTCAATGAAGGTGTACTTGGCAAATTGAAATTTGTACTGAAAAATAAGAATGAGCAGATTAATTGAAGAAACTCAAAACATACCCCTACTTTTTTCTTAAAGTCAGACTTACCTGAAGTCAACATGGACATGAGGATATAACTTTAACAGATTTTGATAGAATGAGTTAAATAAAAATACTTTTCTCTGAGGGTTTATGTCATGTGTTGAAGGATGAAAAAAGGAAGCTAGTGGTCCTCTGTCAATTTTTTCTCTTAAAACTCCTACGCTGATATGGCAAATCAGTGCTTCAATTCCAGCTGAGACCCACTAAGGAGAAAGATGGCTTTGGACTCAAATCATGCATATGTCTCTAAAGTCAGTTTATAGGCTGAATCTTATCATTCAGCACTGAGAACAGCAACATTTCTACCATTTGTAGTATCACTATACATTTCTATATCCCTTCAGTGATTAGGTGTCCTTACTTAACTGATTGCACCCCTTTTCTCTTGCTTTCTTCAGAGAAATCAGTTACATTCTTCTAAGGCTCTAATTGCTGGGGGGTTGGATATAGTGTGAAGTCTCTTACTTAAATTAGAAGCTTACAGTCTTTTCTTTTTGGATGGGTTTCTGCCTAGTCTTTTACTTTGCAGACACCATGGGCACATTTATACCTATGTTTAGTTATTTGAATCTTTAGCTAGAAATGTGCACACTGCAAATGGGAAATTAGAATGTCCCTCATTTTAATTATATGTGTCCTTCATTGTCTGGCCAAGCAAAGCTTTTGTTACTTTTGTTGCAAAGTTAGTTACTTTTATTTGTCTCATTTTAATTTCTACTCTCAACAGCATTCTTTTTCTTCCCTTAACAAGACCTTATCCATCCTTTAGCTACTGCTGCTAGAATTTCTGAAGTTTGGGGTTGTTCCCTGAAATGTTTCTCCTGCTTGAGAGTCTCTTGGTTGTGTCTTAAATGTTCTGTTTATCTCATTCATTGCAGCATAAAGTGATGTTTGGTAGTTCCATGGCTCTTCTAGGTTTTTATTTCTGTCTTGTGAATCCTGCTGTATCTTGAGCCCACAACAGGCTCTGAGGAAACACATAACACAGTGTGTCTTATTCTATGTGCAGGAAATTTCAAAAAAAAGAATTTATTTAGCCATGAGATTAGATTTAAGCATTTAATTCTTAAAACTGTATCAGACTTTCTATATGACATTCGATGCCTTTATTAGCTTACATGGAGGAAGTCCATAAAAAGAAATACCTAAGTTGGAATTCTGTTGGAATTCACAGCAGAGAGTATCAGAAGAATTAATATTTTATCCGTGCGTCACAAAAGCTGTTTTATCTTGGGTTTTAATGATGGTTTTAGTCATAATAAGCCAATGATTTGACCATAGGAATGGTGGAGCTCTCTTCAGTCTCCTCAAACTGTATGGAAATTCAAAATGTGGAAATAATGAACGTAGAGATAATTATAATGAAATCTTAGGCTTCAACATCCTACTTGTTGAAGATGCCAAGGTTACTTCTGGTCCTGAACCCCTTCACACAGCATAATACAACTGCACAAAAAAACAGTTGCGTCATAAAGGTAATTCAGTCTCATTGAAAGAATAGTTCAGCACTGTCAGAATCAGTGCTGTAAACAATTACATACATCATATGTTCCTGTTCCCTTAGAGAGTTCATCTCAATCTCTGTGAATTCTTGTAGACACATGAGTCAGAAGTAAGTATCGTTACATTACTTTATCCCAACCTCCTGACAACTTAATTGTGTCTTTGGAAAAAAGAATTACTTCTTTGTTCATATTGCTCCAACATATTTGCATGGAACATTTATTAAGAATCCTCACAACAAATATTGCTCCTAAGAGGAGTGTTTCACACTTATTTAAAACAGTGTTACATCACAGTGGATCAAATATTCTTCTTCATTTCCAACTGTGTTATTTTAAATTTATGGTACAACAAAATGTAATGAAATTAAATTCTTGGTTATTTCCTTTTCTCTTTTAATATTAACTCCTGTTTTCTAGGCAGTTCTCCCACCTTTGTTCTGGTTCTGCCAGTCTGACTATTGCCAATATATCAATACGTTATGGGAAATTTTAAATGCATACATTTTAATCAGTTTGACTTTGAGTGCTTTGATGTAACTTTCCTATGCTGATGATAATTTCTGAGTAAATAAGCATACTCTGTGTCCAGAGATCGGGTAGAACACTACAGAAAGAAGGAGAGGGCTGATTAGTGTCCTAAGAGCATGACAAATTACTACTCAATTTGTTATTTTTAAATGTTCAACAAACATAATATTCATTGGTAAGTTTACCTACCGGTGCTAAAGCAGAGAGGCATTTTTTAATAGTGCTTTCAAATAGATATTCTCTTTTATCTTTAAAAGCAAGAAAAAAAAATATCTTAAGTATTTTCCAAATCTTGGTGGATGCTTGTATGTTTTATATGAAGAAATGCTATTTTGGAGTTGCCTGCTGCTCATTCCTGAAAGCAAGTGCTAATCTGATATTTTATGACATTGTACTCAATTAATATGGAAAATGGTATGATGTCAAAAACAAGATATTGAATACAAGCAAACATTAAGCATCAGGTGCATACAAATGCTTGAGAAGCAATTTATAAACTGTAAATGTGTCTTAAAATAATAAAATGGTGCTGTCTAGAAACTATAGTGTTGCTAGCTGCCAAATTATGAGTCTTTCATTTCCACGACTTGCGCGCTGGAGTGGTTCTGTTGATAACAGTGGGACTAATTTGTAAATGCTTGTTTATGAAAGACTGACACAATATACCTCATGCTTTTACATGTGTCATTTGAAATTGATCTCTTCCATGTTTTCAAATGCACAGTGCAAGAAAGGCTGGTTTGTAAGTGCTTGCTGCAGAGAAGATAATACCTATGATAGCATACAAAAACGGAAAGAAAAAAAAAAAAGAAGAAATTACTTGGATGCTGGCATATGGCACCTAGTAAAAGAATTTTGGATTCTATCTGTTGAAATATGTTTATAGCTTAAATGTTTGATAAATATCAGGGATCTTTTTATTCTTTGCCAGCTTTAAGGATTTGTCACTCCTCATTTAGTACTGTCGGTGTGAACAATACAACTTTTTTTTTTCTTTAAAGTATTTTATAATAAGTTAATAACTGGCATATTCTTTATGTAAGTATTTCTCTAGAGAGACTTCTTGCCTTCAAAACTCCCCCATGTCAGACCAATACAATGATTTTTTTTTAACTGTAAATTAGTATAACAAAACAAAAAACAATGTACACACCTCTCATTTAAAGTCAATGAAAGCTTTAGTGCACAATTTATGAGGTTAAATCCTTGTAGTAATCCTTGTTAACAAAGGGTTTCGATTTTGATACGAGATACTAACCTGTTTTCATGAAAAAAGCATTCTCAGTGATGTACAACATACCATTCCTTTAAATAGCCTGAGCGAGCAGTTGAAGATAGAGTAATAGTACTTTGACAGCAGTGATTTAATTTACCAGTCCCTTCAGATGAGTACCCATCCCTCACATATCTGAAAGCATGGCAAGTCCAAGTGAAGAAAGTTGCAAGTTGCAAGTGAAGAAAGATGGTTCTTCTGTGCGCATACTGTCTGAAGAAAGCAGCAGTAGCAGAATGGGTAGAGCTTTTACTGACTGACCCAAATTGCTGTATGGCTGAAGTAGAATAGGGAAGCTATCCCAAAGTTGAACTCCTCCAAAGGCATGTAGTGTGAAAGATGTGTCATCAGTATGCTGTTTCATACTGTCCTATTGAGCTGCACCACTAGCTAATGTAGACATAGCCAAAATGTTTCCCATTATATGTCACCTTTAGTAATTGTTAGTGACCTAGTAAATGTTTAGTGTCAATCAGACTAAAAAGTAATGCTTAACATAAATGCAACAAAAACAAAAAAAATGCAATAGTGTCTGGGCAAAAATGCTTAGGAACAACCTTCACACTATCAATACCAGGGAAGTGGGCAACTTTCAGCATTGGGAGGGAAAAAAAAAATACAAAAAATAAAAGCAAGGCTCTTTTTTGGAAATGGAAATTTTTCCATTTCAGAAGCACCTAATTAAAGACCACCAC
>JANHGN010022825.1:0-22009 GCA_024605025.1 Megaceryle maxima | reverse complement strand
GAGCGTGGGGGGGGGGGGTGCGCGGGGCCGAGGTTCACCACCGCGCACACAGTCCGGGAGGATGAGGAGGAACGGGAGTAAGGTCCTAAGGGCAGCGCTAGGGTGGGGGGAAGCATCCCCGACACCCCACGGTCTTTGCAGGAAGGCTTGGGGAAAATATCCTAACACTTTGTTGTTACTACTTTTCCCTGCCTCGGCGGAGAGTTTGCCGGCGGTGCCGGGTACGGAGGGAGCAGCCCGGGGCTGACACCGTCCTCGCCGGATCCGAGGTAAGGGGGGAGCTGGGTGGGAGAAGCCGCCCCCCCCCCCCCCCGTTTAAGAACACCCCAAACCCTAATCCCTCTTGAATTTCCTTCTCCCGTTCCGGAGCAGCCGGTTACGGAACGCATCGATTCTCCATCGTTTACCCTCGCCAAAGCCTAGCTTGTCGGGCGTCCGCCCCCCGCCTCGCGGAGCAGCTTTCGGGGTGTTCAGCCCCCCCGCTGCCCTCGCACCCACCCGAGTTCTGAGCCCCGCAGCACCCGTCCAGCCCTCCGGTCTCTGCCTCCAGTTATCGATGGTTATTGTCGGTACCGTTCACCCGGTGATGCTGGCAAAGTAGTAGGGATTCCGCAGCGCTCTCCAGGGTTGCTGCTGTGGCTGGATTTTGTTAAATAACCCGGGTTTTAACCAGGAGCGAGCGTCCCTTTCGCTGGCGCCCGCGCTGCCGAAGTGACAAACGCTCCAGAATTAAATCACTCGAAGGGAAAGACGGGGCAAAATAGAGACAGGAAGGCGGTGAGGAGGAGGAGGAGGAAGCGAAGCGAGCGGGACCTGAGCTCGCTCCCGGAGCTCCGCAGCGGGGACGGGGCCGGGGCCGCGGCCGCGGTGGGCACGGCTCCAGTGGTTCCATCGCCGCTCCCCGGCAACCCCCCTCGCCACGGCGGGGATGGAGCGCTCCGGGCCGCGGCTCGCCGGAGGCTTTTCGAGTGGTGAACGGGAGATTTGCAGCAGCAATAGCTCCCGAAATTTTCACTCGCGCTTTGCGCCCGTTGCCTTTCGGCTGAGGGGATCGTCCTCCGGTCTCTTGCTTGGAGCTGGGCGAGCTGTTTGGTTTCTTGCTTTTTTCCCTTCCTTTCTTCTCCCTCAGCCCGGCCGTCCAGGGTAGCGGCGAGGGCTCAACTCCCATCCGAGCCCGGATTTCGCCCCGGCCTGCCCATAATTGCTCCTTAATTGCTAATAAAGGGTCGGGCGGACTGGCAGCGCAGCCCCGGGCATCTCGAATAAATCCGCTTTTGCGGGGTGGGGGGGGGAAGTATTAATTGAGCAAGAATATAGGGTTGCCAAGTACCAACTTTACTGGATGATTGCAATTATCTGTGCTGCTCCGGGGGGGTGGGGGGCAAGAACTTGTCCTCGAGTGTGGAACGCTCAGTACATAACACTGCTGCACGGGGTGGAAACGGAGGGGGGCGGCTGGAGGCCACGTTCATGTTTCCCCCCCCAGGGTCTGCTGCTCTCCTGATAGAACAGGGTGCCTTCATGGCACCATCCTGCACGTGGAGAGGTCCTGTGAGGTGTGTGCTTCTGCAAATGCGTGAAACATCTTGGACCTTAAGCCTGTGAGTCAGCCTAGACCTTTGATGTTCACAGATCCAACCTGCTCACTCAACTGACAGGAGAATTTCCTCCAAAATAGGTTGGAAACGAATTTTTGAGCACTGCTGGAATGTTTTTCCATGTCGTCTTAAGCCTTTTTGCCAGCTGCTGCTTCAGGTTTCTATTTACATTCTGCATGATTATTTACTGTTGCTTATACTAAATGGAGCGCAGAGGGCAGGGCCCAACAATGCTGAGATCTGAGCAGACAGTTTAATTTAGTAGTTTTGTGCTTGTTCTCATCCAGCTTTTCAAATGAACGAACGGTTTATACGTATGGATCCTTTCATTCATTGCCAGGACAGTCTTTTGCACAGGACAGAGAGAGAAATGCTTAACAAATCCCAGAAAACCAGCACAGTGGTTTGGGCCAGGAAGTGAAAAACACAGTGTCCACTTGAAACTGAATTTCAAAGCCTGGGAGAATTCATCAGAGCAGCCTGTGGTTATTACCCCGTGTGAAATTGGCCTGGCTCTGCCGATTGCACTTGCTGAAAAACAAACTGGCTTCTCTGGCACTTCAAAAGATCCTGATGTTCAGCTCCAAACCTCAGGAAGAAGTAAAAAATAAAATGGAGACAACAACCAAACGGTGACCAGAAGTGAGTTCAGGTTTACATGTAACTCTGGCTCAGGGGAACACATTTTTTGCCACTGCTCTTTTACTGATTTGCTCACTTTTGTTTTAAAGAGTCACTGACAGCTTGCACACATTTGTTCTGAAATATAAATGCCTTTCACAAGGTTTCAGTATCTTGGCTGGTGGCCACAAAGGGTTCTTGGGAGACTCCATGCTTGTCGGCATCTCTCTGAAGAGCAGGAGGTTGCTGCCTGTGCCCTTGGTCAGCAACGGTGTCTGACCTGAGCTCCCTTGCCCCAACCAGCACTAAACTGCCGGGCTTGGACGAGTGCTTACCTTTGTTTCAAACCCTTGTAGCTTGGAACACTTGTTGAACTTGATGACAAGTGCATCGAAGTGGCTGACAATTACAAAATAAATATCATTTAAGGCATTTTTTTAGCAGAATCCAGTAGCACATAGATTAGCTTATTTATGTTGTCATACTGAATATTATTCATACTTGTGATTTTTCTGCTGCGCAGCAGCGTCCCCCACTCAGTAAACATCGTATTATCTCGCTACGCAAAAGGATTCATTAATCAAAACAGACAATAGGCCAGACGCTCTCCCTTTGAGCCTGGGGTTTGGATCTTCCAGGCTTTTTACCTTGTCGAAATGCCTCGTCCCCATCAACACAGATGGTGACTCTTCAAAGCATTTTAGCATAAAGATTGTTATGAAATGTGGCACTAAAAGGAAAATTTTATCTAATCCAGTTAAAAGAATTTCCCAGTTATTTTATATTTTTTACTTTTAGTTCTTCATGGCTTGAAAAAAGCTTCTCAGTACTTCAGTTGGTATATGAGATCAATTTGTTAAAACATGAATGAAAGAGCCTGAGGGAACTCTGTCCTTTAAACCACCACCAGCATCAAGTGTCAAGATAGAGCTGACTGGCCAAGATGTGGCTCTTCTGCCTTACCCCGAGATGGGGAATGGACAGTGGAGGGATGGTGAGCTGGGAATAACATAGCCATGAGGCTGCTGCTTTCCTGGAACACGATCCTGGCAAATACGTGACGTGATCTTGATGCGGTATAAAGGACCATGTGTTAAAGGTGAGGCAGGATGTTTTGGTGGCTAGGAAAATGTTGGATGAAAATGTTGGATGCAAATCTCCACATTGCCTCTCTGCAGCACCATGACTATAGGGCTGTGCACTGCAGGCAGTGGGACACACAGAGTCACTTACTCATTTGGAGAGTCTGGCAGAGGCAGATTTCAACCTGGGATGGATGTTCTCTGTCCCACAATTTGTAACTAGGTTGGACTCTTGGTGGCTGTAGTTTGCAAAGTGTGTCAGGCTCTGCCTCGCACCAGGCTACAGCATGTTGGGTCAGGCTGCAGCTTGTATGATGCTCCCTGCAGCAAGACCCGAGCGGGCAGCTGTGGGATTAGTTTTGGCCACATATTTGTGAGACAACTGCTTCCTGTTTTCCTTTTGGTTACTTCAGGCCTGAAAGAGATGTTCCATAATGGTCCAAAATAGTCTTTCCTGCCTAGAAATACATCATAACTGTTTCAAATTGAGCAACAGAAACAGAAGCAGTGGTTGTGGAGGGCACTCCGGAGCACAGGGCACAGCTGAGGTCAGAGAAGACAGGAATCAGGCCTTTCGATAGTCTGTGAGTGGTCTTGCTCGAATTCAGCCTCTTGTCTCACACCTCTGAAACCCTAAATTCAGTTCTTATTTCTCCAGGGACAGGGAAGCTCAACACTGTCAATCTCATTTTTCCTCTTCAAACAACAGCAGACACTTAAGTGGAGACTGGTTAATTCTACACCTTAGAAACAGAAGTGTCTTTGAATTATGAAGAAAGTGGAGAGATCCAAAATCTCCCAGACGTCCCCTCCACATTCTTGGCCTTGGAAAAGGACTGAGTCAGGTCATACCTGATCCCTCTAGGTCTTGGAGCCTCACGTGCCACCTAGGAGGCTCAAAAAGCACTCAGATGTCAGGAGAGGAGGGGTGTTTCATGGTCTCTAAATTGGCCCTCTCCTCATGCCACAGCTTTTCTTCCACTCCTTCACAATGTGTAGCCATGAACAACAGCATGTGTTTTTATCTAAATTCCTCCAGGATTAGCTAAAACTTCACTGACAATGCCATTGCTAGAGACTTTTCAATTATGGATAAGACTCTTACATTCTTAATAAACATCGTTTTAAATATTCTCGTCTTGTTCTTATGTTTGTTTTTTGTTTGGTTGGTCGTGGCTTTTTTTTATTATTATTATTATTTATTTGATCTGCTGTTACTGTTGGCTCTGTGGTACCAGGTTCTTGCTGCAGGAATCCCTTTCACTTATCCTGGCGACAGCAAAAACTGCCTTCCTCGGTGAGACGATGTGTTTTCTCTTTATGCATCATCAGAGATGAGTAATAATAGGTTTCAAGGAACAGCAACATTTAATAAAGGCATTTTATTGTGTTTAAATTTATTGAAATTTAAACATTAAATTCAACACGTTAATTACTATTTCCAGGCGTTGGCACCGACAGCCGGAAATGGAGCCGCACAACTGCTCTGCGGAGATATGTTCACTGGTGGTGTTTGCTCTTTGATTACTTACGTATTATTAGTACTCTTCATCTGGGACTTGATTCATTAACAAAAAGACTTATATGGGCATTATGTAAAATTTTTTTTCTTGTCTTTTGCATAGCTACCAGGTAGCTACCAGGGTGTGTATTATGAATCTAATTGAAAAGGAAAAAAAAAAAAAAAAAAAAGGAAATAAAATGTATCCCTGCCCAGGGGGTACGTGCTCAGCAGGGATCCATCATTTGGGAGAATCAGCAAACCCTGTGACAGTGACCACTAAGGGATGTGGTCAAGGGACAGTGTCAGGGAAGAGGCCAAGGGTGAGATTGGTGGATGATTTGTAGGACCTGGGAGGAAAAAGCATGAAGCAGAGAAAAGTAGGGCAGAAAAAAAAAAACAGAGCAGAGATCTTTAGGAAGATCCCAATAGTGGAAAAGGCAGAAATGCAAGATTATTTTTCTTTTTTTGCTCCAGTTTTTGAATTGACCACGGAGTTCTTCTGTGGATACATCTTCAGGCTGGGCTAGCCCCTCACGCTGCGTCCGTCGGGCTCTTGCAGTAGAGAAGATGCCCTGCAAACCAGGTGTTGCCTGGGTGATGTCCCCTGTTTTGGAGGTTTAGGTTGTACATTTCTTCCCCACAAGGCTTGTCAAGGCCTGTCTCAGGCTGCCCAGGGCAGTGGTGGAGACCCCATCCCTGTGGGGGTTTCAAAGATGTGGAGATGTGGTGCTGAGGGATGTGGTTTAGTGGTGACCTGGCAGTGCTGTGGTAACAGCTGCACTCGATGAGCTTAAAGTTCTCTTTCACCAAAATGATTCTATGATACTGTGACTCAAGCGTTGGGATGCAGGGTGACACCTCAGTCCCCGAGCCTTTTGCAGGAGGACAGCAATCCCACCTGTCTCTGGAGGAAGCCTCTTGCCCCTTTTTTTTTCCCCTAACAAAGATAGATTATTTTTCATGTTCTTACCTTTCTCCCATCCCTGTTTTCTCCCGCAGGTGGTCACCCTGCAGCCAGATTCTGCACCTTTTGGGAGCCTGTTACACCTCCAGAGAAAAGCAGGATGCTAAAAAGCACATACATGATTTCCTCCCAAAATGAAAAAGAGTGTGTAAAGCTGTTGAGATTAGTGCACATCAATCCTTGCCTTTGAATCAAGAGATACTTTTGTTTGCTAAAACAAACAAATAACGAAAAAAAAAAAAAACCATACCGTTATTTCATTCAAAATGTATTTAGTAAAAGAGAAGGAGACTGATTTATTTGACAATTTTACAGCCTTTATCAGATTACATTAAAATTAAATTAAAACAATCTAAAAGAAGCATTAAGTACTGAAGCGAGAACTCCTCTTTGCAGGCTTTTGGGGGTGGGGCACTGACTTCCCTTGTCAGGGATGTTAAGGGTGAGACACTAAAAACTTGTTGTTTTGGAACCTAAGCTCAGTGTCAGGGGGAGAGAGTTATTTTGATGTAGATATTAGCAATGAGAGATTCTGGGGGAGAGCAATTTAACAATGAAGCAATGCTGAACCCCTTTTATTTCAATTTTTATCTGCCCCTGTGACTGATACAAAGGCTCTGGAGAAGTCAGTACTACGAGGAACTCTCAAGGAGGGTGGGGGGATCATATCAACAGTTGAGATGCCAAAGCCCCTTCTCCCCCCCCCCGCCATGTTTAAAGGAGAGGCCAAGCTGTGGTGGGCCTGGGTTTCAAAGTCAGGATCTGGTGAAAAAAAACAAACAAAACCAAAAACCTGGGCAAGCTGAGCCCCAGATTTCAGCTGTTGTGAAGACGTGAGCTTGCATCGTGACAGAGGCCTCTGTAATGCACATCTTCACTTTCAAGAGCAAGACAGAACGTGTCCATTATTCTGAGTGCATTTGATGGGAATTTGGGAATAAAAGGCTCCTAAATCTGCAAATCTGATATGTTTTCTTAAGTAGGGAAGTTCTTGCATGAGCTAAAGCTGCCCACATCTTACTGAGACATATTGGTGGTGGTTGCACCAAGGCTAAGCCGGGCAGCAGCAACAGTTATTCAAGTGACAGGAGCTTGTTTGGGGACTGTTCGGTGCCGCTACATCGATTCAGCAAAGTGTTTTACATTTTTATTAATTTTGTCCAGGTTTTGAGGCTGAGGGTGCTGAAAAATGCCATAACAACACCAAAACCTGGTCAGGGAAACCTGATCCACAAGGTAGGACCGTCCCAAAGCTTGTCCTGATGCTCTGGAGCCCCCCAAAACTGGCACGTGGCTTAAGCCTTGTCCTCAGCCATGCTGTCGCTGCCTCCATTCTACAGCTGATGCGTTCATGTGGCAGGAATTCTAATGAAGGGTAATTATGATGAGGATCCCACGCTAATTGTGTACTGATTGCTGTTCTAATTATGCTCAAGCATTTCTCAGCTATCCACAACTTTGTCTATTGATGGAGCATTTCTTCTCCTCAAATTTCCTCAATCCTCCTGATTTCCTCAACACTTGCAGAGTATTTGAACTTTCCTCATTGGGGTGCTGGAATTTAAGCACTGGTTTTGCAGCTTCCAAGGGGACACAAGTTTTTATCTGAAAAAAAAAAAAAAAAAGTGGTTTGGTTTTCTACATTGTTCTCCAGATGGCAATGTAAACTTAGGAGTCGTCAGGGCAATGTGGATTTTTCCATAGGGATTTTGGTGAGAGGGCATGGATGAGCTCTGCCAGACAGAAAGTGGCAGCTCAAAGGAGGAGGAATGGAGAATATTATTGAGATGTTTTATTTCTTTACAAATGGAAAGAGGCCATTTGTGTTTTCTGGTTATTTTTTTTTCCCCTGAAAAACATAGTGAACAATAAACTCAGTAAACCCAACTATCAGAGGTAGGCCCTGTTACTATGCAGCTCCCCCTTATTTTTGGAATTAAAGCCCTAGTGCCTTAGAAAGTCTCTATTTCCCTTTTTCCAGAGACACTTGAGATCACCACCTGACCCCGGCTCACCAAACAGGCTGGGGCCCAGATGTCCCCAACACCACAGCCATGTTAATTGCTGTTAAAACCTCCATTGACGGACTTAACAATATTATATGAATGGATGAAGTCGTAATTTAGGAATAAACGCTTTAAATCCCAACAGTCCCTGAATATCCTGAACTTGGAGTCACCCTGACTCCCAGTGAAGTGTCATCGGGGAGCCTCTCAAAGATGCGGGCCTGTCCTCTTCTGCGCTGGCAACGTTCTCATTACCCTCCCCCCCCGCCCTGTTTTAAACCATTAAAAGCTTCAACAAAAAGAAAAAAATAAAAATTGCCTTAAAGGCTCAAAAGTGCCGTAAAGGCTTAAAAAAAAAAAAACCACCATGAAGGGTTAAAGCCCACCACAAAGGCTGGGGTGGAGCGCGGGAAAAGGCCGCCCTCTCCCGTCCCCATGGCAACGTGCGCGGGGCGGGGCTTCCGGGGCGGGGCGGTGCCGCTGCGGTGCACGCCGGGAGCCGTCGCTGTGACCACCGGCGTAAACAGGGCGGCATGAGCGGGCCTGGCCCGGCCCCGGGGCCCAGCTCCCTCCGGCTTAGCCGCGGCCAAGAGGAGCCTGGCAGCCTCCTGCTCCGCCGCCTCCGATACAGGTGAGGATACCGCGCGTACCTCCGCCGGGCCCCGCTTCCCCAGGAGAGGCCGCAACCGGCCCGCCCCGTCTGCCAGGCCCCGGTGGGCCTCCCGCCCTCAACCCGTCCCAGGGAGCGGCTCCCGGGCCTCCGCCCCAAAGGCGGGCTCTCGCCTTCTCGGGAAGTGCTGCGGTGTGAGGAAAATGGGATGGGATTCATGGGCTGTTATCACCTGGGGCTTTCTGTGGGGCTGGGCGTGGATAGCCTGGGGTCCCCAGCACACTTTGTCACCACCTCCTCCTTTATCATCGTCTTTCCGGTGTTTATATGTTGCGGGAGGGGAAGAATACTTACAGGTGGTTTATCGGTAACACCTGATGTCGATGTGTTTGCTCCGGGTGCTGTAAGACTGCGGTGTTAGTGCGTGGGGTGACTTATGGGAGAGCCGTGGCCCTGTCACGGCTTCTGTGAGAAGTCCTCCCGAAGCACTTCTGGTGGTATTTACCAAATTATGTGAAGCAGATAGTATAGGTTGCTGGTATTTAAGAGCTGCCTTGTTGGTGAATGGACACCACACAAGTGGTGCAGATGTTTCTTCTGCAGGCATGTTTTTACAAAAAAAAAGCTAATTTTAAGTGTTTGTGGGTACAAATCGTGAATGTTTGATTTCTGGGCCTCATGCCAGCATATCAAACATACAATACTAGCAGAAATAATAACACTGGCTCTGAGAATCTAAACTTGTGTGTCAATAGTGCTTTTGTAGAAATGCTGTGTATGTCTTCATTAATATCCTGCTCTGTTCTGGACGACCATTTGCGAATAAAAAGGAATAATTTTCTGTTTAAAAGACTGGATAAGAATATACATAGTATACTTGTGTAGCAATTATTAAAGATGTGGGCCCTAGATAGGGAAGACACTTCATCTAAATTGTGGCATTAGAAAATGAAGGGAGAGGGCAGATGAAAATCAAGAGTGTTCCAGACTGTGTGCAGCTTGAAACTATGGTTTTGTATGTGAAGATCCCTTCTGTTAGGAGCAGAGATTCTTTGTGATTCCTGAGAGCTCCATCATCGTGGTGGTGAACTATCTCTGTTGTAGCTTCTCTGGTGTCTGAGTGAGGGCTTAGCTCAGGCTGTGCAGATGGGCTACATTGCTAGAGGTTTGAGAGGAGCTGAGGAGGGGCTTGGTGTTCCATCTCAGATGTCAGCTCCTTATTCAGTTGTACCAAAAGATTCAGGGGTTATTTGGATGTTGACAAGCAAGGAGTAGTATTTACACCAGGTTTCAAGGAGTGTGAAAGGTTGCCCCTGGGACCAGTGCTGGGAAGACAATCGCCCCTTCAGAATTCCTCAAAGGGATACCTTTCAACACTTTTATAAAGTGCAAAATATAAAACCCGTGTGTTAAATTGCTGGTGCATTTCGGCTCTCGAAGTCTCGCTTTGGAATTCAGCGCTAATTTAATTTAAGGGTGACCGTTCTATGACCTGAAGTATTTCCCTCTTGACTGCAGCTCTGCTTTCTGTTCCAGTTGGGCTTAAGCCAGAGTTGTACCTGTCCAGCCTTGAGAGATGTACAAAAAAACCCCCTGTGTAACTGTACCTTAAATTGCACATTAGACTTTATTGGCCATGTTTTATTTCCTAACATTGGTACTTCATTCAACCGAAACATAAATATACCTGCGTGCGTCGGTCTCTGTGCGCAGCTCAGTGGTGTCTGTGTTGTGTATGAAATGATGGAGAATGAGGTTGGAGGGGCCTAAGAGAATAAGTGAGATGGTGTAGAGACTTTGCCTTCCATGTTTTATCCAGACCTGACCACGCTGTGATTACTCAGCACTTCATCTGCAGCACTTGCCAGTGAGAACAGCGGTGTGGTGTGGGCGAGGAAGTAAATAAATTATATAAATAAATTATATAGTTAAGTGCTGTACTTAACACTGTGACTAACGGTGCAATTAGCTCCGCTTCTCCCACTGTGAGGCCAGATGCTCCACAAAAAGGGTGATTTGCAGTAAACAAATGTTGAGAGGTCCTGAACAGAGCATGTAAACCAGGTGGGACTGCTAGTTTCAGAAATATCTGCTGGTACCAGTTGTGCGGCAAAGATGGTGCTGAACAGGCCACCTCTAACCCACCTGGGGACCTGTGCACTTGGCTAAGCTCAAGCAGGCTCTGGATGGGCTCCAGGCTAGTGAAGTGGCTGCAGCTCAACCTCAGCACCTGATTTAGTGTCAGAGTGGTGTAGAAAAACAACCGTAAAAATAACATTTCTAACTTTTCTGGAATGATTGCACTATGCCTGAGTGTTGGGCGATTTTCCATGTGCTTATCTCAACAGGGTATCCTGACAAGAGTACTGGTATTCCTGCATTATGGATGCAGAACTGAAGCACAAAGGCACCTGGTATCTCAGAAAGTATTGAAGCATCTTAGTCCTGCTGGTTTAAATGGGGGGTGAGGGATCAAATATATCACTGCAGATCAATGCCTGGCGAAATGCCAGAGATTAGAGGCAGCTGTCCAGGGAATTTAATTCTGCTCTCAAATCCCAAACTAACTCTCTCTCTGTTGGCTGAAGGTTCAGGGTTGTTTGAAAATGAGCCGCCTGGGTCCTTAGAAAGTTGTGAAGTGTGCTATTTCCACCCATTTGAGACCAAAATTGATAACCAACTGCACCATTCTAACCTAGTGCAAAACTGTGTGAACAAAGAGTTTTGGGGCTGAGTGCTTTGTTTGCTCATGTGCAAAAAGGAGGTGATAGTGGAGTGGCTGGATTGATCCCTGTGCTCCTTCAACCTTTGCCTCTGTCACCAACACAAAGAAACTGTGCCGGAACTTATATATTCGTGTGCTGTCTAAATAGCTGTGGCATGCAAAAATCCATGCTGGGAGAAAGGGGGAAACGATCTTTCAGGAACCACAAACCTGTGGGATTGGATAATGAGGAATGGGATCAGAGGCAATGTCTGCTGCCTCCATTGGCTTTTACATCCATCAGACTATCAGCATTCTTCACTGAGTCATGAAAATTACTCCAAGAAGTGTAAAAACAAGATCTTGAAATCTGCTTTTGCTTCGCTGTCCGTCGTGTAAAAGGAAATTGAAAGGATGGGATCCCAGGCGGCGCGTGGCTTTTAAATTGCATACATGACATGAAAACCTAATCTTCTTTCAGACACTGGCAGGATCAGATGAGTAAAATGGATGCCTTGATCTCCCAGGCTAAGAAGCAGAAAGGGGGGTGGTGTTTTGGTGTTGTTTTTTTTTTGTGTATGTTTGGTTTTTTTTTTAGTGGGGGGTGGTGTTGGTGGTTGTTTTCTGTGGGTTTTTTGTTTGTTTCTTTCTTTCTCTGTGGGGTTTTGATTGTTGTTGTTTGTTTGTCATTGCTGTTGTTTGTTTGTTTGTTTTGGGGTGTGCATGTTGTTTGTTTGTTTTCTGTTTTTCCCCAGTGCAGGGCAACTGGGAGGGGGCAAATATGGTTGTGCTATGGGCAACGCACAAATCCTGAGGTAAGCATGCCCAGCCACGTGGGGTGGTGATTCTCTTTGAAGCAGATTGTGGGTGAGGTACAGAGCTTGTTCTTAGGTGGTCTGCCCATCCTGTGGGCCTGTACCATTGCCTTGCTTTTGTCAGACACAGATGGCTCCAGAGCATGTTCACAACCATAAATGTTTGTGATGGTTACTTATACCCATTACCCTTTAGTAAGTTCTGTGCAGGTGGTGCTGGCCTATCTCCTCCAGGTGTTCTTGGTTTTAATGCTCAAGTGTGAATTACATACTTGATTTTTTTCAGTTCAGATTGTTAAATACTTGGATCTGTAAGCCAAAAAAGTGAGGATTGTTTTGTGATCTCTTAACATCCTGATACATTCCTATGAGAAGTTTTGGGAGCTCTCTGCTTGATGAGCTTCAGCCAAGATTGTCCTGCAGGGAATGTGCCCTGCTCTGGGATGTGGAGTGGCAAACAAAGGGAAAGATGAGCTTGGGAATTGCCAGTCTCTGATTTAGAGCCTGTCCTGGGGCTGCTGGAGAAGGAACTGGAAACAGCAGCTGCAGCTGGGCACAAGTCACTGGCCTTTTGGTCGGTCTTGTGTGGATATGTGTGTTTGGGGCATCTCTTCCTCTTAAAACATCTCAGCTCTTGCTCCAGGGAAGAACAAAGAGAGAAGTAAAAGCTTTGAGGTTGGTTTTCTGTGATAAGCTCGGCTGGCAGATCAATCTGTAAGGCCACCTGATCTAGCACAAATGTGCTCTCTGTTCTGAAAAGGTTACACTTTCCAAATGCTTTGGTTCTTGCCTTTTGAGAATTTAAATTGTGAAATAGTTTTATCTTACTGTTGTCTGTTTTCTTCCAGTGAAGCTAAAAGGCTGGAATTAGAAAGAAAACTGATGGAATACAGGAAATCTGATGCATACCTGTAAGTCTGCTTAAAAGCTTCTGTTAGGTGGTTTTATATGAGTTACAAAGACTTGGGTATCATTGAATGCTCTTAATGTTATCTACAAGGGTTTTAATAACAATAAATTTATCTTTATGTTAAGCATAATGTAAGATTCATGGCTCTATTTTATTAAATAACTTCAGCAATAATGTAACCACCTTATTCTGTTAATCCTGACACTTTATTATAGTTGTTAGTAATAACTAATGTGCAAGCTGGTTTTATGTGACTTTTACAAAATCGCTGTAGCGTAGTTTGTGCTACGAAGTCCTAAGGTCTTAAAGTCTGAAAGTTTTAGGAAGTCCTGGAGGATATTCTAGGTCCCACTCCTTGGATTGTTTCTGCATTATCTAGTTAATGTAAATTGTGTATACAATTTATGCAAAAAAACCCCCCAAACAAACAACAACAACAAAAAAAAAAACCCACACAAAAAACCCCCTCAAAACCCAACCAAGACCAACAAACAAAAAATATTAAATTTTAAAATTAGGATGTAAATTAAAGAAGAGAATGTCTGAAGAGGTGTGGAGAACCTCACATCTACTTTTTTCTGGGTTTGATTTATTTTAATCTGTCAGGTTTTGAACTTAAGTTTCACTTGAAAAATACTGGCAGCTTGGGGGATTAGGTTGCAATTTCACTACTGATTTAAGCAGACCTATAGGCAGGCTGAAACCAGAAGATGCTCCTGCCTGCCCCAGTTCATGTTTTCCCTTTGTTGGTGCTAATGCTTGCTTGTGTGGCTGCCCTGTCATCAGATAAAAAAATGGGTCTGGCTGAAAGTGAAGCTGTGTTTTGGGTGGGTGAGAACTGCTTTAGGTGGATTTTCAGCTGGATTACTCTTGGCCTAATTTGCTGTGTGGTCATGTAGCAAATAGTACTGGCACAAAAAAGAAAGGCTTGGAGGGAGAGGCCCCTCCAAGAATTTAGAATTTAGGTTGGCTTAAATTTAGCAGCGGTGAAACACTCATGTTATGATGTGTGACTTTCAGAGCATGCTCTTCTAAGCGCAATTTCCATTTAAGGTGATAGAAATTACTAAAATCTAATCAACTTAAAACAATTATAGAGGAGTTTTTAAATACACTGATCCTTTTGACCCCCCACCCCCTGTTTAAATCTGCAGTTACATAGCAGACATCCAGTCAGTTGTGCAGAAAATGTCCACTCCTTTTTGGAGCAGGGCTGTGGGGGTACCTCATATATAGGTGTTTGTACGTCTACGTCTGAAGAGAAGTGATTGTAACAAATGCATTTGTGTTGGTTCTTTTCCCCTTAGAATGAGACTAAAATACATAAAGCTGAAAAAATACTTGAAAGAAATAGACGAACGCCAAAAAGGAGCTCTTCTGCGAAACGAGACCTTCCTAAAGGAATTTGAGCAGTTTGAAGCTCATATGGAGACTTCAGGTTCAGCGATGATTCAGAAGATGGAAGTAACTTTCTGTGAGACTTAATACGTTAGTGGTTACCATTACTGAAGGGTTGCTAAGTTGGTTTTGTCCGAGTATTATGTGCATCAAGACTTCAGGTGTTAGTCAAACCTCATGATATCTTTTGGAGTGCTTAAAGTGGTAATGTTCCGGAATCGGAAACAAACCCCAACTCTGCTAATCTATGATGAGCCTTGCCGTAGCTGCAGATGTTGTCAGCAGCACTTCACAGAACTCTGCCTTTGGTCTGCAGTCTTTTGAGTCTCTTGGAAGTGAGACTGAGATTGAAAGAAATGTGGAAGTGGTTCATGTGTTAGTGATGTGATACTAAACCGGTGGTAGCTAGGCTAGGACAAAAAGAAGACTTGATTTGTAGCAGTTTCATAAAGACTTTGTTATAGAACTGTATTTTAATACTAAAAAATACCCAAAAGTTTTTCATGGAAGTAATTTCAGGGCATATTTTTAATTTTGCTAAATAACCGTGGATTAAAGCTGAGCTCGAATGAGATTGTGCTTAGTTCCCTTACTAAACAGCCACCTAGCAATACAGTGATAAAAGAAAAAAACTGCTTCCTCTGGTATTCCATTGCATCACTAAGTTGTTGGTTTGGGTTTTTTTTTTTTCTTTTTTGGCAACATTTTCACATGTTCTCGGAGAGGGTTGATTCATGTGCCTTTAGAGTTGGAAGCTTTGACTATTCCTTTTTGGTAAAGCCCACGGAGTATTTCATCACCTTGTACACGTTAGTTGTGTGTCACAACGGACATGGCAGTACCAAACACATCCCTCTTCTGTTTTTAAATGACTAATTTCTTAAAAAAGGTAGAAAATGTCTAGTTACTATCTTTTAAAAGAAAGACTAAAGCTCTTGTGAGGAGAAATGAATGTGATCATTCAAGATCCACGTGGGCCACCCTCTGCTAGTTGTTCTGCCTGTTCCAGTTGGTTTGGTCCGTGGTTGTCAAAAGCCAGCTTGACTCTGCAGCCGTTCCTTTTTGGAGAGAAGTATTTGTCTTCTGGCCAGCCCCTGCTGAAATATCTCTCCCTGTGATGACTGGAATGGGTAATGAAATGGGAATTTTACTACCTCCAGCATGTAGTTAAATCTACCTTAATATCTTAAAATAATATGGGAGAAAAAACTCTTCTATACTGGTAAACAGATTTCTTCCCATCTTAATATTTGAAATAAACTTGATCAGGATTTATGTTTAAGGTTATATTGCAGACAAGATTTTTTTTTATCATAACTCACGACTTTCAATTTAATAGGCTCCTGTAAGAAATAGCCAAGTTTTGAGGATTCTTGAATCATATTATTAATATATTGTTATTCACCGAAGAACAAACCTGGGATGTTACAAATGGGTGCATTTTGGTAATGATCTCAGATTAAAAAAAAAAATGTGACAAGTGCTTGTGACACTAATAGATGGGGTCAGATTTTTGGGGAGGTAAAATCATGGAGGGCAGTGTCTCTATACTCATTTTCTGAGAGCAGCATCATTCTTCAGAAATATTAGGTAGGGGCTATTTCTGTCTCTGTGCTGCTCCCCTTTTTTAACTTGCTAGAAGAAAGGTGGGAAGGAAGCAAATTACTTGTGGTATTTTAAGCCCTGCCAGTGTGGTACTGATCCAACACTTATAGTTTTGTGTGGAACCCAGTTGTGATTGGATTGTATTTCCCTGAACTGCAGTTTGAATTAAAATGGGATGCTTTTTAAAAACCTTAAGGGTTTTTAAAAAGCCCTGTGGGGGTGTGTGACTTACTCCCCTTTTCTTTTTTTTTTTTAATTTTAATTTCACAGAATCACAGAATATTCATGGTTGGAAAGGGCCTCCTAGATCAGAGTCCAACCATGCCCATAACAAAAAAACACCTAAAAAACCCCAAAAACAAACAAAAAAACCAACAACAAAAAAACCCAAAACAAAACAAAAACCACCAAAAAACCCCCATCTAAATACCCTGATCAAACATGACTTCAAAACCACAAAATTTAATTTAAAGCAGAGTGGGGCTGGGAGTACACTTTGATTCTACATGTCCCCTATTGTTTTTACAGAGTTTTGGGTTTTTTTCTGAGCAACCCTAATGCACACCAGTTATTCTAGTGGTAGGCTGTTATACTGGTGTGAGTCCCAGTTGTGCCATGGCATTTATCTGCATGTGGGGTTTTCATTTGTTGCTTCCATGTTGATATTTCTGTTGCTTTCTTTTTTTTCTTTTCTTTTCCCTGAGCTGCTGAACAAAGCCCAGATTACACCCCCTCCGTGCCACAGTTATGAAAAGCCCCCTTGTTATGGATTGTGTAAGAATTATGGAGTGTGTAATCATTTAATCTATCATGGAAGTACACAGGAAAAAAAAATTACTATTTTCTCCTTTTTTTTTGTTGTTGATTTTTTTGCCTTTTTTTTTTTTATTGAGAGAGTGTCCTTTAGGGGTTCTTTATCATGACTGTGCACTTATATTATGTGTCTGTAGCTGTCAAAACTTCTTTTATTTCTGAAAGATTCACTTTTTTTCTCCCATGTTTGAGCATCTGCAATTTTAGTAATTTTGGGGAGTATAAGTAAATTCACAGAAAATCCAGTAGCTGCATTTCAGATTATTTTTGAGCATCTTTAATTAGTTTTTTAAATTAAATCAGGTTTCTTAAAAAATCATGTTTACAATTCTATGAGCAGCTGCTGTTACCTGGGAACTAGTGGGCTTGCTGAATGTGCCACTGGGGTGAAGTGCAGGGCCAGTGAAGTTAATTGCTTTAAAGATTTCTTTTCATGCATCTTACCCACTGCAGAGCAGGTATTGATGTGCTTGCGTTTAGGGCTGCTGTAACTTGTTATTGGGGTTTACAATGACTTAACAAACAGGATTAATTATAGGTGTCACATGTGCATGGCTTTGCAGGGACAGTCCTCCTCAGAATGCATTATGTCTGGGCAATTAAGCAGTGGAGTGGAGGTGAGGACAGGCTGAGCGGCTGTTTTAGGAACACCACAGCAAGTTACCTTCCCGCCAGGCTCCCTCTTAGAGCATCTGCCATATATTCTTCCTTAGAATAGAGCTGTGAGATGATGTGTGTAAAACAAAAACCAATTCTAAAGCTCCTTTCATCCCAAAGCGGCCGAGTTGTGGTCTGGATACAGCACACGTAATTTGGCGTTACAAATATTAGTCGGGATGAAATAAATTTGAGTCAACAAGTTATTACTGCTTTGCAGGATTCTAAATTGCGTGAAAGAATGAATAAACGTGTGTTAAAAACCTGCAGAAGATTGTGTATGGGCCATGTCATTTGTTCAGGGGAGCAGAAAAATTAGGAGAAAATGAGATCTCTAGCTTTTTAAATGTCGTTCAAGTGAAAAATGCTGCTAGGGCTTTACATTTAAAAGTGCACGATTTGCAAAATAATATTTGTTGATTTGTGTCAGAGCTTTTTTTTTGGCCTTCAATTTTATGTAATGGATTTGTTCCCATTTAGGCATGGTACAGAAGAGAAATTAAAAGTGCGTTATCACTTCAAGAGGGCAACTTGTCAGAGGAAGGTGACAAGGAAGAAGACTATGGCAAGCAGGTAATGCGAAGGAAGGGGGGGGGAAATGTGTTTTCTGACATGGCTGCACTTTCCTCGAAGCTGCTGCGTGAAGAGGCAGACAGCACTCAGTGGGCTCTGCGTGTGTTGTTTTGCTGTGGTATTTGTGGTGTGGAATATTGTTTAGAGCCATAGTGAAGTAGAATAACGCAAGTAAAATGTGCAATTATTTCAACCAAAGAACTAGAATTGAGGGGGGGAGGGAGCTCTATCTGTTTATATTCATCTTCACGTTGGTTTTTTATATTCATCTTCCCATTGTTTTTTACAATTCCTATGGTGAATAATGTGGAAATAGTCTTGACCAAGGAGGAAATATCCTTAATGAACAATATTTTTAAAGATGCAGCAGTTGATTGATACAGCATATTTCTAATTTGGTGCGTTTTGACCTTTCCTCAGAAGCAGCATAGCGAGATTGCCTATCGAAGTAACAGACAAAAAGACTGACAAGGAATACTTAAATATATTCTGCTATATATCTGCAGTAAGGCAGGCTTCTAATCCCTCCTCCTATCTCCATATAAATGATACAGTTCAAGACTGTAGCTGTTTTCTTCACTAAAAGCAGTAAAGCTCTTTTAGATGAAATGTCTAAAAACATCTCGTAATAACTTGGAGCATGCTGGCAAGAGTAGTCACTTGTGACTATGTGTGAAACCCCCTCAGCCCGCCGATATTGTAATAAGCGGGAGCGGTCGCGTCACTCCATTATTCAGAGGAGCCAACAGCATGCTTGTCCCTTAGGCTACAGCATTCATTAAGGGAAGCTTACTGGGCTGAAAGCTGGAAACAGATGATAACGGGATATGATTTTCATATTTAATGCATTCCTTGGAAGAGTATGTGTGCTGCAGATTGATAGAAGAATCAACTGCTACTTTACTAAAAGACTTTCTAGTTTGCCCTATAGCTACCGATGGAATCATTCAGCCAAGAAATTAACTTTTTCTCCTTTTACCTGCTTTATATATCAGCTAAGCAGGCTGCCTGGCTGCCAGGAAATGTTATTATGCAGTTAAATGTTTGGTATTTAAGACTCTTATCAGAAAAGAAACAGAGGCCACACTATTTTGTTTTTATAGTAGGAGGAAGGTTTTCAGTTTCCTTTCTTCAGTGCATTAGCAGTTGTTAATCTGAGTTTAGAGGAAGTTTTCCCCATAGATTAAAAAGTTAAAAACCTTGAATTTAGAGCGTTCTTTAAACTGTGATATACAAAGCGATGAACCTGGGCAACCCTGACCCATATAAGCAGGCCTCTGGTGGTTTGCGCGTTACGTTTTGAATTCAGGCATAGGTGAATAGGTGAGTTTAGTTCTTGGATGCTAGATTATTCAACTGAAAGAAGGCGGTGTAGGAGGTGTGATATCTAACCTGTGAAAGTTCACACAAATACTAGAACATCAAAGGCTCACGCTGCAACTTAGATTTTTAAAACCTGTTAGCAGGTTTTGGACAGTACAAGGTTTTGGCGCATACCCACATACGTCGCCTTATGTGGGATTACAGTTAATAACTTGCTTGTGGACTCTTTCATGCCCTGTCCCCTTCTGTCTGCTTCTCATCCACCTCCTTAAATACAAAGGTAACTTCACCTCAATGTTCATCTTTTTTTGCCTTGTCTATGGACTGTGTCTCAGATCTTACTCTAACTCCAATTTTTCACCTCATTAAAATTTTGCTGCTTATGTTCAAAATACAAGAGCTTGTTCTGGGTGCTGTGAAACAGCGACAGTCACAGCGAGTGTCTGTTATTAACTAGTGGTATATCCAGGATGCAAATCATCACAGCCTGGCACTGGTTTTATTTACCAGCACTGGTATTGTAATGGCTTGCTTCAGGCTAGTCAGGATGGTGTGATAGCATCATCAGCGATGCACCTTGGAGACCAAGAAGGGCGAACACAGAACCAATCTTCTTGAGGTGATCCGTGTCCCAGCACCCATAAAATACCAGTGCGAATATCTGATCCTTCTCTGAGCCATGGGAAATGCACCCTTTAAGATTTTATTTTTCTGGGAGTCCTTAAGATCAGAAATCATACACCCAAACCACGTTTGTCAAGAAAACCATCATTCTCTGTGGAGAGGACTTGAGCAACAGCCATTGGAAGCCCAGTGTAGGGGCAATCTGGTGTTGCAAGCTGGAGGAGAGGCTCTGTACTGGAGAGATCCTTCTGGGCTTGCAGAGCTGTATAACCCAGGCTTCTGAAACCATTGTGCCATCAAGTCTGGCTTCTTAGACTTCAGTGAGCTTTCCTGAAGTCTTCTGAAGATTTTTTTTTTTTGGACTTCTTGGCACTGAAGAGACAAACCTCTGGCTTGACTTCAAGCCCTAGTTTTCACCTGGTCATCTACTGCCAGTGCAGACTGGGCCCTTTTCTAAGCCCTAATGGAAGGAAAGAAGAATTCTTGTCTTTTTCTCTTCAAAACACTTTAACAATAATAACAAAAGGTCGTATTTGTTACTAGAGGCGGAAGTGGAGAGCCTGCACTCCTCAGCCAGAGAGAGGATTGTGTGCTTTGTGCAGAGGCTTCATTCAACTTGCAGCTAGTGTGACATGAAGCTGAGTTGTTTCGTGGACTGTTTTAGGCAAGTAATCTACAGATTTTTACTGTTTTGGTGGTAGAAATGGTGCCTAGACAAATGTTAACCTGTCATAAAATTACTTTGAGATTGAAAAGCAGTGAAGAGATTTTTTTTTTTTACACACCCCTGCCCCCAGCAATCAAAGAGGAACTTGTTAGAGATGTGCATCTGCTGTGACTCTGCCAAGCACTCGTACCTGTTTCAACTGTGTTTATTTTGGAACACAACCTCCAGGAGCTGCTAAATCCATAAAGCACTGGCTGGATGCATTTTAAAGGAGCAAATCCAAGGCCCAAAAAGTAATTAGGAAGAACCCGAGAGTAGTGGTGATGGAATAAGCTGTGAACTTAATCCAAGTAGCAAACCTTTACTCCTTAAAATAACTTCATGGCTTTTTGTTCTGCTTCTTGTTATGTGGAATTTGAGCTTTTTTAATGAAACTTGGTTACAGACTAGACAAGATGCCTTTGTTTCCTTTAAGCTGGACTTGGCAGCTGACTTTGTATGGTAGGAAGAGGTCAGGCAATGAAAGAGAGGAGAGAGGTGTGGAGGTGACTGCAAATTGTCCTGCTGTGATTTGGGGCTGAAGAGTAAGCCCCGCTTCATATGAACAATGGTATTATGATAGCTAGTTTTGGCTTTGCATAAACTGGCGGTGACCTTTTCATAGTAGCAGTGGCAGTAGCCACTCCTTCTAAATTGTTCTGATTGAGTAGGTTTACAAAGAGAAAAAGGCAAGTATTAAAACACTGGGGTTTAAAAGGGGAGTGGATAGGCTGTTGGAACTATTTTCGTGCAAGTTCAACGGTTCTTGGAGGAAAGCACTGTTTAAAAATGTTCCTGCGCAGTGCCCAAAGTTGCCTTCTGGAAAATGCAATTTTATCTATGTGGTGTTAGCTGACTAGTTAGTGAAATTTTTTTTGCCTCATTCTTATGTGTTTTTTTTTTTTTTTGATACACTGTGAGCAAAGCTGGATATATCAGTAAGTGATGGCAGATGTATGTTTTGAACTCTCTGGGGACCTTTCCTCGTTCTGTTGCCTTCTAGAGAAGACTGCAAGGAGAGCAGCAGGAAGATGTAGCTCAGAGCAGCTGCTGCTGGTGGCTCCAGAAGGGCCAGGCTGTGCCATGGACACCACAACAGGGTCTGAATGGTCCTGGCTTGGGGATGCTGTGGTACCTAAACCACCATCTGCCAGCAGCTGTACAGAGCCATGCGCAAGTAGAGCACGATGGTTCCTTTGGAGTCAGTAACTTCAAGGTGTTTTCAGTGACTTTGGTGGGTAGCTCTTAATGTCACACTTTGGTCCAAAGGCTTAAAAGCCTTTGCAAGAATCTAATCTTAAAGGCTTGCCTGTTTGTGAAAACCAGCTACTGTTTAATTCAGTTGGAGTCCTTTGTGTTTTTCAGCCCCTTTTAGTCAGTTTGGGGGTGCAATGTGATTTTTGTGTGGTTTTTTTTTTTTTTTTTTGTGTGTGTGTGTTTTTTGTTTTTGTTTTGTGGGGTTTTTTTGTTTGGTTTGGTTTGGTTTTTTTTGTTGT